>ML792026.1:182044-193234 GCA_009831015.1 Picea engelmannii
CTATTGCTGGGATTGAGGCTCTGGATAGTGCTTTCCTGAGGCAGTGGGGAGATAGGAAGGACTTCATGTATTACATGACATAATTCGGGTCTTTGAAAAATATGGAAGGAGAGTCGGTCTCTGACTTCTCCAAAAGATTTAACGATATGTATAACAAGATCCCTGCAGAGATAAAGCCCTCAAAAGCCTCTGCCCAAATTTCCTATGTTGGTGCACTTGACCCTGATTTCTGCCTTTTGCTGAGAGAAAGAAGAGCCACCTCCTTAGACCAAATGCAAGATGCGGCCATAGAAGTGGAATCCAATGTATTAGCAGCTGACAGACTGAGAAACAAGGTCGACGCAGACAAAAGAAAAGGAAGGTCAGAAGCCTCAACTTATGGATCATTGGCGCCTCACCCTCAAGTGGATGAACTGACCAAGATGGTGAAGTCTCTGTCTGCAGAGATGGAGAGGATGAGGATGGAAGGGAGGCAGGTGTATAAAGGCCCTCAGATCGCTGAAAACAAGGGAGGTTTCAGGAGGCCAAATAATTTTACTCCCTCGAATGTGCAGAAAGAGAAGGGAAGAGACAGAGAAGATCAGAAGATTCAGGCCCCTTTTCAAAAAAAATTTGTGACCGAGGGAGGAGAAAGAGATTCAGAGGAGCTTGATCCTGAAATCCACTGCGTTGGAGACACTCCTCCTTTCCCTCATCTCACTCAATCTGCATACGAAGAGTCTCTCATGGACAACCAGCTGAACGAGCTAAGCAAGGGAGACAAGGCTAGTGGCGGTCGAGGCAGGTACAGCCTAAGGTCTGATAAAAAGATGGCAGTGCCTGATATTCCCCAGTAGTCCATTAGAGCAGAGAGACCTGCTAATGAAGAAGAAAATGATCACAGAGGTAAGAAAGCTCAAACCCCCTCCCCCATTGTCCATAATCATGTTCCTGAAATAAAAGAAATTCCAAAGCCTACATCTTCTTTTAATTTTGAGCATGGGATTCAAAGGATCAGAATCCCTGTGCCCCTCACTAAGCTGATTAAACATGGCGAATTTAAAAAATGCTTCTCCGAGCTTTTACAATCTGAAGCCTCATGACTTCCCTCAGGCTCCATAAACCTCCAAGATGAAAAACCAACAGTTGTCCTGGGTCCCATGGTAGAAGATAGAGATGACTCATCCCCTCCCTTCTACACCTCCTTGAACATACATGACAAAGTGCTGCACAACTGTTTGATGTATTCAGGGGCCTCTCACAACCTCATGCCCAAAAATGTCATGGAAGAGTTGGGACTAGAAGTTACCAGAGCCTATCATGACCTCTATTCTTTTGACTCTAGGAGAGTTCAGTGTCTTGGAGTTATTAAAGACCTGGTTGTAACCTTGTTTCAACTACCTATGAAAAGCATGGTCATGGATATAGTAGTAGCTGATGTTCCCCCTAAGTTTGGTATGCTGATATCAAGATCTTGGATTAAAAGACTGGGGGGAACCTTGCAGATGGACCTCACATATGCTACTATCCTAGTGTTCGGAGGAGAGCATAGAAGACTGTACAGGGAAGCTCAATTGGCCTATATAATAAGTGATGAAGCCAACCCCACCAACCATCCTATATTTTCCTTAGACACTGATTTAGGCTCCAACTTACTACATCTCACCCATTCCCCAGAACCGCCTCTGAGACTTAGCAAACAACCCACTATTTCCCCTGAAGTTCCTCTCTCCATCACCCCAATTTGGAAAATGTTTTTTGATGGAGCCTGTTCCCGAGAAGGCGCTGGAGTTGGAGTAGTTTTTGTATCGCCTGCTCAGGAAACCATATCTCTGTCATACAAATTAGAATTTGAAGCTACCAACAATGTGGCATAGTATGAGGCTCTTGTTCTGGGACTAAGGGCTGCGAGGGAAATGGGAATTCAGGAGATAGCAGTGTCCAGTGATGCAGAGTTGGTGGTCCAGCAGGTCAAGAACGCTTATCAAGATAAGCATCCTCGACTCAGGAGTTACAAGAATGAGGTATGGGACCTTGTTGACAGTTTCTTCTTGGCATTTAATATTTCTTTCATCCCCAGAGAGGAGAACACCTTGGAAGATTCCTTGGCTGTATCGTCTAGCAATTTCAAAGTACCTCTGCCACCCAAATTCAGATATGATGTGGAAGTAAAGTACAGACCCTCCATACCTGACAACGTCAAACATTGGAAGGTATTCGAGGACGATCTTGAGGTCAAGAGATTCTTGGAGACTGTTGAGGAATTTTCAGAAATGCACATAGACCAAGATGCCGTCTCAGAGGGAGAGCCCGATGGGGGTAATCTTCTGAATAGGATCGCAGGGCGTGACATTGTACATCTGCCCAACAACCATATTCCCAGGGGACTCGTTCCCTTGGAGAGGATTTTTGATAATAACGATGTGTCTGTAAAAGGAAAGGTCTCGGAGGAGGACGCTGATACTATTCAGTGCAACATTGGAACCGAGAGTGAGCCCAACTATGTCAAATTATCAAGAAGTCTGACAGGGGAGCAGAGGTCTGAATATGTTGGACTCTTAAAGGGATTTCCTGATGCGTTTTCCTGGACCTACCAAGACCTTAAAACCTATGACACCTCTGTCATCGAACATAAATCCCGTTAAAGGAAGAGGCAAAGCCTTTCAGGAAGAAGCTGAGGCAGATCAATCCCATGTTGCTACCTATCATGGAGAGAGAAGTGAAGAAGTTGCTGCAAGCTCAGATCATTGTACCATTGAGATATTCAGAGTGGGTGGCTAACTTGGTGCCAGTGAGGAAAAAAAATGGAGAGATCCGACTCTGTGTAGACTTCAGAAACCTGAACAGAAGCTCGGGAAAAGATAACTACCCCATGCCAAATATGGAACATATACTGCAGAGGGTGACAGGAGCTTCTAGGATGTCTATGATTGATGTTTTCTCCGGCTACAATCAGGTCTCTGTTCTGCCTGAAGACAGGGAAAAGACAACGTTCACCACTCCATGGGGCATGTTCATGTATGCTAAGATGCCATTCGGACTAATGAATGCGGGGGCGACTTTCCAGCGTGCCATGGACATAGGTTTTTCTTGGGGAAAAAGACAAGTTTGTGGTCGTTTATCTGGATGACATCACAGTATTTTCGAAATATGATGTAGAACACCGCCATCATCTCAGGAAAGTTTTCTTGAAGTGCAGAAAGTTTAGCATTTCATTAAACCCCAAGAAATCCTTATTCGCCATGCAGGAGGGGAAATTACTAGGCCACATAGTATCAGCAGAAGGAGTCAGGATTGATCCCAACAGAGTTGAGGTGATACAAGCTTTATCAATCCCAAGGTCTAGGAAGGAGGTCCAATCTTTCCTCGGTAAAATTAATTTCCTAAGGAGGTTTGTGCCTAACTTTGCTGAGGAGGTAAAGCTTATAACAACTATGTTAAAGAAAGAAAATGAAGTAAGGTGGACCCCGCAATCACGACAGTCCTTTGAGCAAATCAAGAAATCCCCGACTGAAGCTCCTGTGCTTATCAGTCCCGACTACTCGAAGGATTTCCTTATTTTCTCCTTTGCCTCGCCTGACACAGTAGCTGCTGTTCTATTACAGACAAATGACAGTGGGTTAGAACAACCTATTGCTTACTTCAACCGAGCATTAAGGGATGCCGAAGTCAGGTATGACACTATGGAGAAGCAAGCTTATGCTCTGGTGAAAGCTCTCAAAGCTTTTAGAACCTACATTCTGCAATCAAGGATCATCGCCTATGTCCCCTCAGCTGCTGTTAAAGATATTCTTATTCAGCCTGACATAGACGGGAGAAGGAGTAAATGGATAGCCAAAATCCTGGAGTTCGACCTGGAAATAAGGCCCACCAAGTTGATCAAAGGGCAAGGCTTAGCCAAGCTGCTGGCTGAAGCAAATTGCCAAGCTTTGGGGATAAGTTCCATCAACGAATGCTCAGATATTCAGCAGGATCGGCTATCTGACATAGATCATCAAAGGGAGCCCCCATTGGCTCAATGTCCTTGGTATAAGGATGTCATATACTTTTTGCAAGAGCTGCGACCTCCAGACGGCCTGCAAAGAAGCAAAGCAAGAGATCTGAAGCTCAAAGCAGTCAAATACTGCCTAATCGATCAAATGTTATATTGGAAGGACCCCCTGGGGGTGATTCTAAAATGTATAAGTCCACCAGAGGCCGAGAAGGTCGTAGCTGAATTTCATAGCGGCCTGTGTGGAGGGCACCATTTCTGGAGGGCCACAGCCCACAAAATCCTCAGGGCTGGATACTACTGGCCTACCATGTTCGTCAATGTCTGCAAAAGGGTGAGAGCCAGCATCAATTGTCAAAAATTTGTAGGAAAGCAATAGCTCAGGTCTTTGCCGTTAAAACCAGTGGTAGTTTCAGGGCCTTTCCAGCAGTGGGGCCTAGATTTTATTGGAGAAATTCACCCTCCCTCCAGTGGGCAGCATAGGTGGATCATGACTGCTACAGATTTATTTACCAAGTGGATTGAAGCTATTCCCACCAGGAGCGCTTCCCACAAGGTAATCATCGGATTCTTGGAGGACCTCATCACAAGGTTTGGCTGTCCAAATAAGATTGTCACTAATAATGTAGCCACTTTCGAGTATGAGCCGTTAGCCAGGTTCTATGAGTAGTTCGAGATTAAGCTGATTCACTCCACCCCGTATTATCCACAGGGCAATGGTTTAGCAGAGTCCTCCAACAAAAGTTTAATAAGAATCATCAAAAGGTTGTTGGAAGACAATCAAAGGGCTTGGAACTCGAAGCTTAAATTCGCCCTATGGGCAGATCGGGTGACTACAAAAAGAGCTATAGGCCTCTCCCCTTTCCAGTTAGTTTACAGAGCCGAAGCTATTTTCCCTTCTCAGCTAGCCATCCCTGTAGTGAAATTCCTCCAGGACCATCAGGAGGAGCCTGATGACATGATCAGAAGGATTCATCAGCTAGTAGAGGTCCAACATGCTAGGGAGCAGACATTGGACAGGATCCAGGACCATCAGCAGAAAATCAAGTAGGTCTTCGATAGGAAGGCCAAGAAGGAGCGGTTCCAGGTAGGAGACCTGGTATTGAAATGGGATGCTCCTAAACAAGAGAAGGGAAAACATAGAAAATTTGAAGCCTTGTGGGTTGGGCCTTTCAAAATATCCGAGGCTTTCTCGAACAATACATACATGCTACAAGGTTTGGAAGGTGAAGAGGTTTTCGGCAGCCCAGTGAATGGGCATTTCCTGAAAAAATGTTTCGTTTGAGTCACAGATGACTCTTTTGTTTGTAAATATTGTCCTCTTGTTTCTTAGTTCTTTTTCATTTTTATTTTTGCGACCTAATGATGACTCCATAGCCCAACAGAAAGGCAACTGGAACTGTAGGAGGAGTTCTTAGAGCATCGCAGGGACGACTCTATCCCCCATGGAGCCTAATGTTAGTAACAATTGTGGTATCAGGATTCTAAAGGGAGGGAAGGCCGAGACTTTTTGAGTCTCGAAAGACCGATGGGATCCTAGCCATTAATTTTGGCAGGACACGTGTCAGACATTAGAAGGAGAGTTTGGATTTCATCCCATCGGAGGATCGGAGTTTCTAAAGGCAGAGAACTCTTACATGAGTAAATCGCGATGTGCGATTGCTCGACTAAATCAGAGCCGTCCGACAACTATGGTACGTGGCGAAGATCCTGCAGAATCGGGGATCGGGGATATGAAAGTTCCATGCACATGATATTAGGAGTCACGATATCCCGATACCCGATTTCCCGATGGGGCTGAGAACTATAGTGGAATACAGGTGGCACTCTATCACGAGTCCCGAGGACTGGTGTATTGAGACGTCGAAAATGCCGAAGCCCCAACGGATATTAAGCTCTAGTCATAAGGAGGTGGTTGTATGGGCCATCGAATAACCAGGAGTGCTAACTCATAGGAGGAGGAGCTCATCACACATCGGGATATCGGGGATCCCGAAGGCGAAGAGTTCGCGCATTGAAAACTCGCGAATCCTGAATTCCCAAAAAGCCCGAAGCCTCATCGATTTACCTTCGCCATCTGTCCCTTACCGCCACGTCTTCTTCCCGTGTCGTGCCAACTGCAGTTTTTCCAGCCCCTGTGTTCCTCCACCTGGCTCGTACACTTCAAACCCATGGATTCTGGCACTTGTGCTCGCCCTATCATTTTTCCTTACTTGGTCACCATCCATCCATCACTTCGTGTCAAGCCCTCCAGCCATCATGAAGGTCTCCATGTCCTGAAGGTGCAGAATCGACCCAGACCTGTCCGAGCCCAATGAAGCAGTTATTACAGCAGTTGATGGTGGTTGGACATCTTTTCCACCGTAAATGGAAAATCCAGGGATGACTGTCAGTTGGTCATTTCATTCTCAGGCCCTTGGGAGCACGATTACATCTGACTAAAGTCCATGAGCGTGTAGGAACTGCAGGCACAGTAAATGTGAAGACATAATGTCTTCAATGCGTTGCCTCGATTTAGCTTCCAGTGTTTTTGTTCCAAGTATATGTGGGAATTTTGGCCACTTTTGTAACCTATCGATGGTTGAGCTGAGCTCCCTGGTTGCAAAGTTTTAATGAAGCATTGTTCTGGTTATGTATGAACTTTGGAGACCTCTTGCCTTATGAATGCCAGTTTCTATCATGCCTTTGTTTACACTGTATTAGAGTAGTTCAGAATTGGAGGATCCAGTCGAGCTGTAACTATTATAGGATGATGTTGTAATGGATCATTGTAATAGTTACGGAGCCTCTAATCAGTCCTTGTGATTTCCTTAACGCTGAACGACTTGGAATTGGAGGATCCAGTCATGTCCTCTTTCAGTTTCTTGAAGCCCTGAACCAGGAGGATCCTGTTTTCAGAGCTTTTCCTCTACAAACCGCTGCAAGCCTGATGACCAGAGTTGTTTGTTCACTTTCTCTTAAGTCTTCCACCTGTTCATCTTTAAATCAACCCACTAGCTGAAGTTAGGATTCCAGACCTCTTCTGTTCTTTATGTACCAGAATCAGTCCTTGAGTTAGAGTGATACCTCCTAGAGCCATTATCTCCATTTGATCACCCTTTATAAACAAATCGTGACATAAAACTGATGGGCGTTGGGCTCTGCTCCTGCAAGCAATCCAGGAGTGACTTCTGACGCTAACAAGAATGGCGAGCAGTTCTAGAATAGAGATAAAAAGATTCAATGGCCAGAATTTTGAGGTTTTGAATATTAAAATGGAAGATCTTCTTGTAGATCGAGAAAAATGGAAAACAATTTGTCAAGGTACCCAACCAACATGCATGTCAATGGAAGAATGGGAGAAACTTGAAAGAAAAGAAAGAAGTATGATACGAATTTGTCTTGCAGATTCGATGTTGCTGAATGTCTTAGGTGAAGATTCGGCCAATAAATTGTGGGACAAGTTTGGAAGCTTATACCAGTCAAAATATCTAGTAAATAAGTTGTTTCTCAGAAATAAATTGTATCTTCTGAGGATGAGTTATGGAATTTCGGTGACTAAGCATTTAAATGTGTTTAATACTGTGTTAAGCCAGTTATTTTCTATGGATATAAAGATCATTGATGAGGAGAAGTGTATCATCCTATTATGTTCTTTTCCAGACTCCTGGGATAGCTTAGTCATGGATATTGGGAGTAATACAACCACACTAGCGCTAGAGGACATGGTTTCTTCTTTGCTTTCAGAAGAAATGAGAAGGAAGAACATGGAAGGATTGACCAAATATGCTCTGGTAGTGAGAGGTCGAACGATAGCTAGAGATAAAGGTAGATTATCTGGTAGAAAGTATAAGTCGAACGACAGATCTAAATCCCCGGTTCATTCAATGCAAAGATGCTAGAAATGCGGTAAATCTAGGCATTATAAAAAGGACTGCAAGTTGAAGGAAACAAAAGGAAGTACTGGATCTGACGAGAAGCTGTCAACTGAGAGAAAGATAACATTAGAGAAGGGAAGTGATGTGTACCTGGAATCAACCAATACACAGTCATATCAATATTTTTGGTTGATCGACTCAGAGCATACTATCATATGACACCACATAAAGAATGGTTCCATGAATATGAACAATATGATGGGGGTGATGTGTTCTTGGGGGACGAATCAATAACCATAATTTTTGGACAAGGAAGATTTTGACTGACATAGCAGGATGGGAGGAAAAGAACCCTTCCAGGTGTGCTACACATTTCGGGTTTGGCAAGAAACCTGATATCTATTAGCAAGATAAGTGATGTAGGTGTTCATATTTTGTTTTTGAAGGATTCGTGTAAGATGGTTAGAGGTGCGATGGTCTTAATTAAATGAGTTTGGATTGGTACCCTATAAAAGTTGTTAGGGACTGTCGAATCGACTGGATGCAACAACATCATTTCTCCTTAAATAGACTCGAATGTGACTCGACTCAACTCAATGTCGACACAACTCGAATCGACTTGAGCCAAGTTAGTTCAAACTGACTCGACAAGACTTGATAAACTTGATCCGAACAGGTTATGGCACGAGAAGATGAGACACATTGGAGAAAAAGGAATTCGATCTATGAAAAGAAAAGGTATGGTCGAAGGTTTTTCTGAATGTGGTTTAGAAGTCAAATTTTGTGAACATTGCATATATGGAAAACAAAGTTGGGCGAGGTTCCCATCTAGAGCGACAAGGGAAAATGGGATTCTAGAACTGGTGCATAGTGATGTGTTTGGCCTAGTTACAATGCTTTCACTTGGTGGATACCTATATTATGTCTCTTTAATAGATGATTTTTCTAGGAATACATGGAGATATTCCTCGAGGAAGAAATCAAAGGTTTTTGAGAGATTTAGGGAGTTTAAAGATATTGTGGAAAACCAGACAGAGAAGAGGATTAAAGTACTGAGAACTGACAATGGTGGTGAATTATATGGAAAGGAATTTGATCAGTTATGTAAGCAGTGCGACATATCATGAAAAACTACCACACCATATACCCCACAACAAAATGGAGTTGTCGAGAGAATGAATAGAACGTTGACGGATAAGGAAAGGAGCATGCTCAGTGGTGTTGGGCTCACACAAGAATTCTGGGTGGAGGAATTCTGTAATACCCTTGTTTCCCCCATCTTGTAAATATAACTATAACTTGCCAAAATATTGTGGTAGCCTGAATATGTGTGAATGTTGGATTTGATGAACCTTTTTGTTATAAAAGGTAATGTATGTATTTATGTTATTAATTAAGAATGGATAGTGTTTCATAACTGTTGAAAGGGGGTTTTCCAAGGTATATCATGATGTTATAAGAGAGATGGTGAGGGGAACCAGAAATGGTTGATATGACCTCCACCAGAACAATACGTTACTGGATTTAAAATTCTTGGACCCAGAAAAATCCTTTGAACCAGAAATAAGTTACCAGTCAAGCTGGTAGTTGGGAAGTCCTCCTCAATATTTAATGAGGATATGGGAAGAGTACCCATCTGAAAGACTTCCTGACCTAACCACAAGTTGGGTATTTGGACCCACACAATCTTGCTGAGTAATGTAAGAAAATAAAGGAACTTGTGGGCAGAGGGGATTGCAAAAAAAAGAGAAGAGAGCATGCAACTCTCTGGTTCATTAGAGAACTGAAAAACAAGCTCGTTCTGGGTGCAAGAAGTTGTTGGTAGTGTTTTCAGTCCAAGTTTATAAATGAGGTTGCAGAGAAGACAAGTGACTGTGGAAGTACTCACTACAATCCCCCTTTCTTGTTAGACAGAAAATCGTTCTTCCAAGTTCCTATGGGAAGAGGAGAGTAACCTCTGTCCCTGACTGTCGTTGAGAAAGAAGGAAGAGTCTCTCTCAAAGAATCATGGTCTAGATAGGGGGTGGCCAATGATAAATCCGTTCAGGAGTGGTTGTGCCTACCATTGGGTGGAAACATGCACCCCTCTCATCACTGGTTTCCTGATAAGTATTTTTATACTCTATGTACTAGAATGGAAGTGACGATTGAATGTATGTGTTTATGATTAAAATTTACATTGCTTTATTAATCATTAGAAATGCTTACTATTTTCTATGAGCCCTGTATTTTCATGGGTTTTTTTTGCCTCTGCTTAATAGCCAGAGAGTTATTAGACATGGGTTTTCAGATGAAGTTGAGAATAAGTTTATAGTTCATGTACTGGTCGAAAAGTCCTTGAGGGAATTTTCCCAAGGATTTGTATCAGAGGGTAAGAGTCAGGGAAGACTTTGCTAAAATGTTTTAGTCTCGTTGATCAATCTAATGGTACCTTTCCCTATTTTAGAATTTAAGTTCTCTAAATGGAAGGCGCTCCCTTCAAACCAGTCGCCCAAGAGACCACGGGCTTATGCCCACGACCTTGACCAATTCTCGACTAAGAACTATGAGTGTGGCCTCTGGACTTCGATAAAGTTCCATATGATCAGGACCTTGGAACCCTTTGCTAGGTTTGAGAGGAGCTAAGCCACCTTGGCTTCAGGACTCCGGGAGTCCAGGGTTCCAGGATGTTATGGCCTTAGCACTCTCAAACCATCCGAAGATAACCTGTTGTTACGATTACCCACGAGGTTGACCGATATCTGGCGGTTTCTTAACCATGACTGTGAGATCTGTCCCACCATGAAACCCTAACCCACTTACCATTCACGAAGTAATGAGAACCATAGATTCAAGGAAATTCAAGATCTTCCTTGACCATTGGATCTATGCCACGGTCAGTTCGACGTTGACCACTCTGGGAGAAATGGAGTGTTAAATAGGTAGAACCCCTGAACGCCAAAATCATGAAGTGACTAGGACCATAGAATCGAGGATGCTTCGGGATATCTCATGACCGTTGGATCTACGTTGTGGTTAGTCTGACGTTGACCACAACTTAGATCCACTAGAAATTTTTTGACCATTATTTGAGACCTATTCCATTAGATTCATCTCTTCGCCCTCATCACTTTCCCCCATATCATTTTTCTGCAAAAAATTTTGACCCCGCCCGCACCCTTTTCAGTTCACCCATTTTTTACCATTATTTGAGACCTATTCCATTAGATTCATCTCTTTTCCCTCATCACTTTCCTCCCTATCATTTTTCTGCAAAAAATTTCTGACCCCGCCGCACCCTTTTCAGTTCACCCGTCATCATGGCCCACACCCGTAACCAAGAACTAGAATCTCGCTTCAACACCCTGCAACATGGTTTACTTG
>ML792026.1:207002-224637 GCA_009831015.1 Picea engelmannii
GAGATAATAAAACTTTACATTAAATCATCACCATCAACCAATCATCACATAGAACCTGATAATGCTTCCTGAGACTTCTTCAATTTCTGTAATTCTTCAATTCTTGGAGTACTCTGATCCTATAGATAATATTACTCAATGTAATCTCTGAAACTCCTCCAATTTTCACTCCTTGAATCCTCCCCAAAAATAGGTTATAGAAAGAATGGTAGACTTTATTCAATTCTGGTCTATTCAGGAGAGTGAACTTGCACATAATGCCCTGCGCTCAATAATTAACATCCGATTCTGAAACTTGCACATAAGAAACTAAAGTCCTTACTCTTTCCAATGAAATTTGTCCCACTTCATTTGGATTCTCTATGAAGAAGTTATGACTGTTTTACCTGGAATACCTGTTTATTGACTAGCTTCAAGACTGGTCACAAACCCTATCTTCCACAGAGTGTATCTCCATAACTATAGTGAATCAAGAGCTGAAATTTTTACCAGAGGTACCTTGATATGTCTTCTCAATACCATAGAGATTTCACCATTTGAATCATTCTAGAAAAAATGTTATAGCAAAAATGGTAAGATGACCTGGAAATAACATACCTTAGAACACATCACCAAAAGACTTCATCCTCCCTTGAAATCCGACCTTCTTTTCTTCTTATTACCTTTGAAATTCGACTTGTATCAATATGAATGTATAATGATGTTTATTTATACCATTTATGTCACTTCCTTTTAACATTAGGGCCGACCTGACACTTTCTTATTTTGTAATTCTTTTCTTTAATTATCTTCAGGGCCTACATGTACTTCCTCCTTCAATTCACTTTGTCATCTTCAAAAATTCATTTCTCCTCAATCATGAGGATCCACATGACGTGCCACATACCATTGGAAACAACATGATGTATACTATCCATCCATGGGTGTTATATCTGCATGTGCATTTTCCTTCATGTCCAAATACCTTCATCAATCTTGCGGTCCAAAACCCATGACTAGGGTTGACATCAATGACAACCAATCTTCCAACATTGGGCTCTAGGATCCATTTCATCCAAGCGAAGTATTGAACCTAAGAAGCTTCACCTATGATAGCAAGATAGGTAAGATTGTGCAGGAGAAGGTGAAGAAGGTACATGTAACAGAAGGAACACCAATCTCGGTGGTCACCCATGTTCCTGTGACGGGAGATGTTAGAGAAGATCTTGTAGCAACAACTACGGTTGGCTCCACATTTATGAAAACTTATGTAGACAACATATGAATATCGTGCCAACAAAACAAAGAGAAAGAGGCAAGGATCAAAGAGCTGGAAGAAAAACTTCAGTAGATCAATATTGATGAAAGAAGCCTTCAAAGATTCAAAATCAGTGCCGAAAAAGTTAGAAATGATTTAAAAGGAGCCATCATCGATATGTATGCTCACTTGCACCTCTTCCAAAATGTAGCTACAATAACATTGATAAAAAACACTAGATACATGCGAAGCTAGCTCAATATGGCATCATTCACGAAGGCATAACCGACATAGATAGATGGATAGAAGAAAATCCAGACGCACCACCTGAGTTATACCGACCGTCAAAGATGGAAGATGGATTTGTATGTGTTGGACCATTGCCAACAGATAGGAAAAAAATCCGACAAAGAGGTCCCTAGGTCTATGGCAGTATGCTCAAGGATCCATAAAGCAACATAAGAATTGATAAAAAACAGTCGATTTCCAAAGTTAGATGAATTTGGGAAGAATCTAGTGTCAGAAGAACTGGTAGACAAAGTACACAACAACACGAGTCAAACAAGGGCAGTAGTTGAAGCCGCCACCACCATCTCCACAAACCTCATAGATCAACACATGTTACAACCAGTTAAGTTGCATACCATGATACATGCCTTCATGATAGCATTGGCTAAAGACATGAGTACTCTGGAGGATAGTGTTGCTCTAAATAATGCAATGTTGGAGCAGTTGAATTAAAAAATGATTGAATCCCTATATGACTAGATGAAAGTGTGGACAACATATCTTAGGAGTAGGAATCATTGAAGGAAGGCACAATACACGCCTTTTGTTTTGTCTTTTTCTTAACAAACCTCTATTTTGTTTTATTAGTACACTTGTCACTAGAAATCATAAGTTGAACCATCTTTTGTAATTGCTTCTTCAATAAGAAGACCAAGAGTCATGTAGGAGTTACTTAAATTTGTATAAAAGAAAAAAAAAACCATTTGAGAGGGGCTTTTGACTCTTCAAACATTGTTTATTTCTGAACTATTTTGGGAAGACAGTGTCAATTAAAATTGAAGAGTTGTTTTAGAGTTTTCATGTATTATTGTTGAGACTACTAATATGGAGAATCCCTCAAGGCCAACTTTTTGAAGAAGGAATTATTTTTGTGTGAAGAAAATCTAAGAGGTGAATTATTTTAAGAAAGGATGAATGTCACTCATATGGACTATAAGAATACTAGTTTGTTTATGGATTAATTCTTATGCAATCTGTGATATTCTACAATTTTAAGTATTTCTTCAAATATTGTGTATGCCTTGAGCTTGTTGAGTTTTTAATGTGTACATTGTTGTAATATGGAAAAATTTGGTTATATGTAAGTGTATGCGCTTGTTTATGATTCCGCTTTTCTATTCAAGCTATATGTGTAGGAGTTCATGCAGGATTCGATTCCATTTTTCAACTTATCGGTTACATTAGTTTGCTCCTAGCTAGGATAGATTAAAGTGGATTAGTAATAGATTAGCTTGCATTTCACACATAGTATTCATCTACATCTTTACATTGCATATCCACTCATCAGCCACCCTCATCGGCAAATCGATCTGCAATCGGTCAAAACCCAAAAAATGGTAACAATGGCATCCGAGCCAAATTCTGGATGGATCTCCTAATCCAAATGGTGTATAGTCTAGTTGAGACTGTGTACCTAGGAGTACCCCTTGTTGTTGTCGGGTGAATTTGGACCCGTCAACACCAAGATAGTGGGTCTATCTTAAGACAACATTCATGTATTTATATGTGTGCTATTACATTGATTCAATAGAGCACTTAACACAATTTCTGGGTGTAATAATGTCTACTCTCATTTCCTTACATGGTATCCGAGTAAGATTGGGCTAGAATCCCTCATGGGAGGGCCCATGGATATGGAAACTTGTGAGAGTGATCTTTTATAGGAGTAGACTAGTGTAGGAGAGTAGAATTTTGTTGTGAGTGTTGCTATGGTTTATTTGTGGCATGATTTTGTGTGTCCTTGGTTTGTTCATGAAGGTAATTGCTTTATTGCTTGTAGTATGAGGAGAAGGAGCATATATCGTCGCCATAGGAGCAGTCACCGTGTGAATGAGCTGCCACGCCAAGAGAAGTGTCGTAGACACTATGCGTTCCATGTGTAGGAGACAAAGGATGAGAGGAATCCGTTCCTTAATTCATTTCCATGGAATATCGGGTCGGAAAGTAGCGACCTATTTATGTTGATGGGAGTGAAGAATGTAAGGGATACATTATTCTAATTATTGCATAATTGCAGTAGATTGGAGGACATGTACAAGGAGGGGAGCACGACAACAGAAGGCAGAATGGGGACATCAAATTCAGAACTGGGCACTCTTCGGGATCCATCAGATCGGAAATGGATCAATGATACACTGAATAAGCATCTACATCCATAGAAGTCATCACCCTCCACTTCCAAGGGAGCCAATGGTCGCTTTTCTATCTTATCGACGTTGGCCATGCGACATGCCCCCGAAGATTCGTGGAATGCCAGTGCTTTAGACAAAGATAAATTACGCCAAAGATGTGGAGGAATCTGATATAGATAGCGAAGAATAAGATGTGAGTGGTTCTAATGGAGATGACACATCTTGGATCTCCACGTGTCATTGATATTTCTTGAATACAGGAGAGACTTGAAACTGATTGTATCATCATAGTGAGAAACCTAGGCTACTTCAGCTTCGGGCAAGTTCTAAATTGCAACACATATGAGACCAGCTTATACGAAAGCAAGCTCGACAGAGTGAAATTGCTGCAATTTATGTGCAAGTTGTTGATGCATCCACACTGGGTTTGATGGGTGTATATGTGTTTGTTGAAAGCATGATTTAATATTTGGATATATTGTTTTCTATTCATCATGGCACAGAGCGAGTTAATGGTGTTGTTGAAAATGTCTTGGAATATTGAGCCTAGACAACTCAATATGAAGTGCAATTGTTTTGTTAGAATTCGCTACTCTAACAAATCATAGGGGAAATCCAAGACAATGATTGGACAGTCACAATGAAGATTCAGAGATCAAAGACACGGATAAAGACTCCAAATATGTGAACAGCTGTAGAAGAACAAGAAAGTATATGAATTGATGTCATATGTATCATAATCTCTTATTGTAGCCCTGCATGGCAATACAATTAATGTAAAAGTCATTCCTAAGTCTGGTTGGTAAAGTTGTTGTAGCTTGAAGGGAGTTATAGTTGCATGTTTTGTTTCCTCTAAATGTTCCTTAATGAAAGATTGGTTGAATAATGATGCACTATAAGTCCTTATTGGCACGTGCAAAGAATGTAAGATTGACTTGGATACATCCCATATCCAAACTATTTTCCTAAAGAACTAGAAAGCATCGTGGTTGGGTACCTAGGTGTCTTAGTGTATGGAAATATGTCCATAGGATGGCTAGTTGTTCAGTCTTTACAATCAGGTCGATGAAGTACAATAGGTTCCCAGTCAATATGTGTGGTATCGATGGTAGGGTTGGTTCCTAGTCAATCTGTGTGGTACCGATTATAGGGTTGGTTCCCAACTAGTATGTGTTCAAGATAACAGTTCCACAAGTGAATTGAGGAGAATGGAATTTTTGGTTCTAAGGTGGAAGTGAGTTGCTTGTTCTTGCTAGAGAAACCAAGGATTGATAACAAACTTATTTTTGAAGTGGAATAGTGAGATTGTAGCACAAAGGTGTTGTTCTGGATGCGACAGAGAGATCTTTTTGGAGTTTCATCCAAGGGAAGATGATGACAATTCTTGTGGTTGTGGTGAATATTGGATGATGGTACAAATAAGGTAAATTGTGTATGAGTTGTGTTGAATAAAACTAGACTTGACCATATGTAAATTTGAATTACACTTTGTGTTTGTAGGAAGTCTATGATGTCATGTTTTGATATGATGCATTGGTCCTTAAAAAGTTTAGGCTTGTACCTATTGTCTCCATGAAATGGAGTTTGTTAATTGTATGTACCTGTATATATGTAACATGTAAAGGGAATATCACTATAAGACCTAGATAGGCATGCATACCCATATGCCATGTGTCTATGATGATTTGAATAACTTGTTCGGTATAGTACAAAAACCTCTGTTATAGAGTTGGTAAACACTTGGAGGAGTGGACCATCTATTGGTTGGATGCTCTATGAGTGGACCATCTATTGGTTGGATTCTCTATGAGTGGACCATGTTGGTTGGAGACTCTAGGAGGTGTCTAGAAGACATAAGTTTTACATTCAAAGGGAGTTCATCTAGAGGTTGAATGAACCATGTACACGAAGGACATCCTATTAGACTGGCGGTTGTAGTGGTTAGCTACCCATGCATTCTGGTGGAAGGTTTCTCCTTTATATGGACTTTGACAATTTGGTAATATCTACATCATCAAGGTACAAGGTGAAAGTGTTAGGATGGACCAGATATAGACTATGTTGATCAGGAGGTTCTTCAATTCATGTTGGAGCATTTGTTGTAGAGGACTAGATGATGATGAAGATCTAACCCGGGAAAGATTAAGACAAGTAGTCATTAAGGGGGAGTGTTGGAATTATTAACTCCTATTTGTCTTATGTGTGATCATGTTTGTGTTTGTTATGATTATTGGTCATTATTGGGTAGAATTGGTTTCTATGGAAAGAATCCATTTTCAAGTTTTTAGGAGGTTATTAGATCTAGATGGATTTGAGAGATTCTCTCCAACTAGTTAGCTCCTAGATTGGTGTGTGGTTGAGATATTCTTTCAAATGGTTGACCAAGATAATGTGTCTATATTAAGACAACATTCATGTATTTATATGTGCACTATTAAATTGATTTAATAGAGCACTCAACACAATTTTGGTATGTAATAATGTCTACTCTCCCATTTCCTTACAATTTGATCACAACCACTATGAAAATAAATGAGACAATGTGGAAGAAGTCTCCTAGCACTGTAGAATGGATAGTCTATTTGCCTCTAAGAATACACCCAACAAGGTGAGTATTCTTCTGGTCATATCCCTATTTACAAAAAATGTGGCAGGGGACTTTTGTTTCCACAAACAATCAAGAAATGAAACTTCACGAAAAATCCCATTTTTAATGATTGCTTTCAATTTCCGAGCATTGAAACCCATTTTTCAGGAGACGATGTTGAATGGGGATCGTTTCTCAAATAGTTACTTTGTTTCAGTGGCATTGAATATTTGGACAACGTTTAGCATCTTGAATCATGCACTGAATTGTTGGCTAAAGTTGATGCATTAAATAGTTGGGCAATGTTTTTATCACGTTTTTCTTTGGATGATGCCATCGTTGAATCCATGGATAATCACCAATTGAATCAAATCCTTTGTTGGTTTGAAAGAGGAGGGCATTATTTCCTAGACGATGTTGGCTTGGAAGTATTGATAATCAATATGCACTCTGTCATAGAGTAATAAATATTGTATAGGTTGGGATATATATTATTGGATTTAAATGTTGTATATCCTAGGTTGTACAGTGTCTATTAATTTGTTGTGGGGTGCATATTTTTTATTGGAAACAATTAGCATACATTGAATCTTGCATCGCCTATATTGCTGAGTTGATTTGTCAAGAAAAATCCCAAGAAGGAGGATGAAGGAGATAAGTCCAAGGTACGATATTTTGTACATTCCACAAGGAAGAGGGCTATTGACATCCTTTTATGAGCTATTGAGTCCTTATTTTAGGGGACAACGATTATATATTTCATGATGGATTGAGTCTCTTTATGGGGGAGAGTGATTGGGCCTTTCCTAATACATTAAGGGTGAATCATTAAGTTGGGTAACACTTTTGTGAGAATCGGGTTTCCAAAATTCCTACTGACATTTTTTCGGCCGAACTAATAATTATTTCGGCCGAAAGACACATCGTTTCGGCATAATTTTTTTTCCACCAAACCTTTAGACATCAAATCAAATAGTGTCGTGATGATTGCCTTGACTTTCGTGTATCATATTAGCCGGACATATTTTTTTTCCGGTAACACTTTTCGGTCGAATGTTGTTTCAGCCGAAAGAATCTTTCGGCCGAAAATATGTTTTGTCCGAAAAAACATTTCGGCCGAATTTTTTTTTATATATCACCCGCACATCGCCCCATTCATATTTTCCCGAACTGTTTGAATGGTGGTAGATGTAGATTAGTTTTAGCTCTTGGTTGGTGTTGGTGGACGTTGTTGTTGGTGGTTGGTGCTAGCGATTGGTCCTGGCGGTCGTTGTTGTTGGCGGTCACTGCAGGTGGTTGTTGTTGGCGATTGCTGCTAGAGGTCTTTGTTGTTAGTTGTTGTTGGTTGTTGTTGATTCTTGCCGCTGGTCTAGGTAAATATATCCCTTTCCCAGTGAAATAATTTTTTAGTAGTTTTACAGTTTGTGTTTTAGGAGGTTGACAGGGATGAATTCAACATTGTCCATGTACAGGGACAAGCTCAAATTCAGGCATGTCCCTATACATGGACAAGGCCGAATTCAATCTTTTCCCTGTATAGGGATAGGGATGAATTCAACCCTATCCATGTAGGGGGACATGCTTGATTTTAATATTCAACCCCAATTTATAATTTCGCAATAATCTATATTTATTTTTTAAATTTTTCATGGGTTCAACTTTGCTTCAAAATGGTTTTGGTTTTATCAATAACAATGAACTTACACAACAAGGATATGTAGTCTCAAATATTTTTATCTTACTTAATTCTTGCATAGCTTTAAATTTTATTGATAGGGACTACTACCACGCAACACTTGTACTTGTTTTATTTTATTTTGATGTATAATTTTTTAGTAGATTTACAGTTTGTGTTTTAGGAGGTTGACAGGTCCGAATTCGGCCCTGCCCATGTACAAGGACATGCCTAATTTCGTTGTCGCTGATTCAGGTAAATATACCCCTTTCCTAGTTAAATAAGTTTTTATTTATTTACAATTTGTGTTTTAGGAGGTTGACAAGGCCGAATTTGGGCATTTCACTATACATGGATAGGGATGAAATCGGGCATGTCCCTATACATGGATAGTGATGAATTCATTCATGTCCCTGTACATGGACATGGCCAAATTCAGGCCTATCCCTGTACATGGAAAGGGCCTAATTCGGGCCTGTCCATGTACAAGGACAAACCTGATTTCGGTATAAGTAACACAAGTGATCTAACAAACTGTGTATCATACTCATTGTCGTAGTAATCTACATAATGAAGCTTATCATAGTTATATGGGATATTCCTACTAAGCTAACTAGGAGTGATTCTATATAGCTATCTTAACCACAACGGATACAAAATTAGAACATGCTAATATGATTGATTCAAAGAGTGTGATAGTGAAAACCACTGCCCTATACTAAGATGAGACTAGTAATCATGATTGAATATCAATAAGGAACACTTTATAATCACTAATCAACGTACTATGATTTCCTAATCATCATACATGTGTTAACTCCAACTTAAGCAGTGTATTACCTTTATCATGTTCAAGTTGTTGTATTCGAATTCAATATGCATGATATAGAATACTAAGATACGACAATGATAAGATCTCATGGAGATTGATACAAGTTTGAGCTATGTTTACTTGTTATGACTATTATATAAAACTTATTCAATCAATGGGACCGATTCTAGTTATGTTGCTTAATCAATGGGAAAGGTTGTTCAATAAGGATATGTCATTAAAGGTAATCAAACTAGTAAAGAAGCAGAGAGATTACAGGATAATTTTTATTTTTTAATATTCATTATAAATTGAAAAAGAAAAATTTAAAATAAAATTATATTAATCAGGCCTGTCCCTGTACAGGGACAGGCCCAAATTCGGGCATGTCCATTTACAGGGATAGGCTCGAATTCGGGCCTACCCATGTACAGGGACATGCCCGAATTTGGGCATGTCCTTGTTTCCATGTATAGGGACAAGCCTTCAATCTAGAGAATTTGAGGTGAAACCTTTGGGGTGCCAAAAATATTGTCGAACCTATCTATTCAACAACTGATAAAAGAGCTTGGCCAAGTAAATCATGATTAAAATAAAAATGATTCACTGTCTGGAACTTCTAATAGTTTCATAACAGACTAAAACATGGAATTTCATAAATGTATCATTAACCATTTTCCAACCAATAAGTGTTCACAGTAACAATTAACAACACTTGGAAATAATGGACTATGTTTAAAAAATCTTTCCCAAGGAATATGTCATAGTGAAGTGTGTTGACGATTAAAATCGCAACGAAGTTTTGCCCGCAAAGTGTTGCTAAAGCCTATTATTATAAAAGATAAATAATACTAGTAGGTGGGACCCCCTTGTAGATTGGAGATAATATCTAGCTCTTATTTGATGTTTGGGCCACTGTTCGACACTATTTACATGCTTGATGAGATCTTATTGGCGATGGATTGGGCTTATTATGTGTTTGTTCTATGTGTGACAAGTGAATGTTGGGTAAGGCATGTTATGTTTTTTTTTGAGCTCTAATCGCATGTTATGATTGCCTATGTTATCCATTCTACTATTGTTATCTGTTCCTGGACTCATTACTTTGACACCTACACAACAAACATGTTAGTAATAATACTAAAGAGTAGTTGGAAAAAAGAAAAAGCAATATAAACAGATGCAAAGGGAAGGAATTAAACTATGCTATATACTACTCTACATGCATTTTAAATGGTCGTTGTTATCCCTAGCAATAATCTAATAGTTATGAGATTTGATTGAGTTATATGAAGTGGTGATTTATGGTATGGCATAAGTTTGATATGGGTCGCGCTATTGGTTTAGTCGGTGATGGTTTCGATACATGGATTAATTAATTGAGTTAATGGGAATCTTGTTGGTGTGTACTAAGGAATTAATGGACTAGGGATGGAGGTGATGTGAATTTACTACATGTCACCCTTACTCCTTCCATTGGCCACCACCCTAATCAACTATTATTCAACTATGTTTGTTGTGGTTATGCTCCGACTTTCAAGCAGAGGGAGAACCGCTCGAGCAACTCACGTTTTAAGGTGCTTTGATTACATGTATGTATTTTTTTTTCCATCCATGAGTCTACTCTGGTTATGAAATAGATATTGGCTCAGATGTATTGGTTTGTGCTTTCCTTAAGTCTGGCAACTATGTCAAATTGTGATTTTTGGCATGAATCGTTGGTGGCTTTCACTGCAATAATGTTTGGAGTCACAGTGTTATTGGTCATCCTGAGTGTTAGCAGCCATAGAGTCTCTCTGTCATCCTTATTGGTTTTAGTTGGAGGGTTTCGCTGGTCTAGAATGGATGGTTGTCTTCACGCATTTGTATCTCATACCCAGTCTTGGATTTTATGGGGTTTAATGGGTTTGAAATGCCTTGCGTCATTGCACATTATTCACTATGGGCATTGGGTTGTTCTTGCTATTATTGGTCATGTAGTGGGTTATGTTGCTTCTTCCCGCCTCTGCTTCATCTCAACGTTGTTAGTTGGTTGGATGGGAGATCCACGAGGGTTATACCCTGCATGTGATAAGTATCATTACAAGGCCGAAATTGAGACTTGCTCCTCTATTCATAGCTTCTCCTGTCACGAGATTTGTCACCCTGTCCATGAAGTCAATTGTGGTATTTCCTGTGTGTGCACCATTGGTCTCATAGGTTTTCACCATCAATAAGAGTCGACGCTAGGCTCCCTATGTTGGTCAACAGATCAAACCCTTGATTCCTCAAGTCCGAGTGTTGATAGAGGACCCGTTATGGCATGTTGGGTGTACTATTGATAGTTATGGATTGGTGGCGTATTGTCGACAGAGTGGATTACTAACTCACCCTGTTGATTATGTGATAGTGGTGTGGTTTTTGGTATCTAGTCACTGCCATTGTTATTATAATTGGATGGATAAGCTCAACATTGTTTTTAATTAATTAATTCATAGCATTGCTTCATGAGTGATGCATGGGTATGTGTGGCGTCCCTATAGTATGAGTTAATGACTACTGTGACCGTGTGTTCTTAATTGCTAAATGGGTTATGGAAATCATGATGACTATGGATTTTCCATCCACTGTGTATGTTATGTTTATTAGATTGTGTCATCAGGGATGGGCACAAGTTTTTACACAGTATGGTTTTGTCGCAGTTTGATTGATTTTAGCAATAATGTTGTTGCCTCCTTATATTGGATTGATAGCTTGGCACGATAGCTTGAGTTAATGACACTGTGACTTTGTGTTTTAAAATTTTCAAATGGGACTGTTTCAATCGTGGTGATTATGGCATGGTTTTCCACTGTGTTTGTTATCGATATTAATTGATTGCGTCATTAGAGAAGGTCAGGGGTTTTTGAACATGGCTTTATTGCAATTTGATTGATTTGTGTTGTAAAATCAGGCCTGTTGTTGATGCCTCATTGTATTGGATGGATATCCCAACATTTTGAATGTTTCACTACTACATTGAGCACAAATTATGATGGTTTAAAATTTCGTCGTATTTTTTGTTTTTTTTGCACTAAATATACTTTTTTTTTCGGGGTCCAACTGTTGGGAGCGACATTCCACGTTGGTCGTTATAACGACGAAAGTTAGTCGGTAGAGAGACCAACCACCAGTTAGTCTCTATAGCGACCAACAATGGCACGTGTGAGAATCAAACGGTCATTTATGGAAAATCTATCCTATATATATCTCAGTTACGACAAATTAGCTATAGTTGCAACAATCATTTTCTACAATTGCGAAAATCATTCGGGTGTTCTGATGCAATGGTGTTCTGGTTTTTTATGAAATCTTGATTTCAATTCTCTTTCAAGAAGAGAAACATTGAATTGATCAGATTCTACATAGCTGAGATTTTGAAGGTTAGTACTTAAAATTTTTCTGTGTGATTTAGTAATTTGGTGCTATTGAACTATTTTAAGGTTTATTTTCACTCCTTGAATCAGATTTTATGGTTTATTTCAACTCCTTAGAAATATTTTATGGTTTATCCACTTTTGATAGAGTAAAAAGATTACTGATTCAACTACAATCACTCTAATTAGATTTAATCACTCTAATTTTGTTCTTATATTTCATGGAACTCCTTGAATATCTAAGTATCCTTGCCTTAGTAAATTTACATTTAGGGTTTCCTCCTAGAGTTGGAAAAGAACCAACTAGAAGTGAAGAGCAGTGGCTTTTTTGTTGATATTGGGCATCAGTACTCTTGTGTATCCCTAAAGCTACCCTAATTTTTATTAGGGACTTAATATTATATAGTGTGATTTTGGGTGATAATAGATCCACCTTCTCTTATTAATGTTTCATGATTTTATGTTTCATGCTTTGTCCCTTATTTTTTCTGAACATGCTGTATAATTTTCATTACAAATATCTAAATATATACCAAATTATTTGAATAGATTTGTATATTGTACTTATATTTTTTCAAATGATTTGTTGTAATAGGTAATTACAATGTCAACTCCAAACAAGAAAAGAGAGGTTGTTATGTTAAAGCGGCACATGGTGATTCATGGTGATGGGAAATGTTATTGCCCTTATTGTGAATGCAGGGGTTTTAATGGAAGAGGACTACCTTTAAAAATAGTTGAAAAACATTGTAGGGAGAATGGGGACGTTGAAGGGGGCAATGAATATCATCCCATGGTAAGTAATTAGTTATTATAGATCTTTAAGGGTATTATACATTAATTTTTTTTTTTTTAATTTATCTTTCAAAATAATATTTGTGATATACTCTAACTATATTTTATTGCTTCCATTTTTTTTATTAAAGAAAAATCATCATAAGAATGTGATGCCGCCTAGCAGGAGACCTTTTCATAGAGATAATACTGAAGGACAAGCTAAACTTAATCGTGTGGATAATGGTGATCACGTTATTCCTATGGAAAATGATGATATTAATAATACAGTTGATGATGATGGGACAAATAGATTGATCTAAGACATTTATAATGCTCCAATGGGTGATGATGTCAACATGGAGGAGGACAACTTGCAGGATGATAATGATGACAATGATGAGGACAATGATGATGAATATATTTTTGATAAACCTTATCCTTCAAAATGCCACTGAATCCCTATATGAAGGTACAAAAAAAAGTGTTCTCTCTGCTGTAATGTTGTTGGTCAACTTGAAGGTATCAAATGGTTTGTCATGCACATGTATGACACAAATCCTAAGGTAAGCAACATAATTTTACAGTTTTATGCAATTTTCAACTTTTATTTTATTTTATTTTCAGTGCCAATATGTCTAAATTAAGGATGCAATATTTATAATGATTAATATAATTTTCATTATTGATTTTTTTTTTTGTATATTGTTGTTGTAGGTTGATAGGTGAATATTTCTTACCATCACCAAATAAGTTACCTCGCACATACAAAGAATTATCAACCATTCTAAAAGAAATTGGAATGGAATATCAGGCTATTGATGCATGCCCCAATGATCACATAATATATTATGGACAATATGCATCTGAACCAAATTTCCCACAATGTCAAATCAGTAGATATCGAATTGATCAGTTAACAAAAAAGGTGCCTCACAAGGTTCTTCGTTATATTCCCATAATTCCATGCCTGCAACAACTATTTAGATGTCGGAACATAGCACAATTTATGGAATACCATGTCTTAGGGCTATATATATGCACTATTAATTCTCACATTTAATTATCAATCGGGGCTCGTAAGTTTCAAGGTGCAGGCGCAGGAAACGCAGGATTAAAGCCTAGTCTAGCCTAATCTAAAGTCGACAAAAGAATCTTCAAACCCACACTACAACAAATTAACACTAAGGATTCATCACTGAGACGTAGGAATAACTTAGTGCTATAAAGTTTTAGATCACAGTCTTTCATGCACTCTCGGTGATGCTCGTGTGATTAATTGTGAGTAGCTTACTTAAGTTTTCTGTCCTTCAATGATTATTTCCTATAGCGGATCCACACTTAAATGCAATAAAAGAAACAACCAAACAAAAATGAATTCAAATGACAAGAAATAAACAAATGGGAAATCCAAATCATAATGAAAGAAAACTAACGAAAGGAAATCAAACAAATAGAAAATAGAACTTATTTCAAACTATGTGAATGAAATTAAATGTGAATGCAAGAACCGATCCTAAAACACACAAATCAAACCACTCAAACTATAGGAAGAGGCAAACTGAATTTAAAATCAATCAATCAAATTGGAATCAAACACTATATGCAATCTAAAATCAAGATATTTCCACAATCAAGTGCATCAGTCACAATGAGCAAGCATGGAAAGAAATGAAAATGAATGGAAAAGAATGACAATGCATAAATATAAATGGAATGTTTATACAATGGAAAGAAATATCAACTCTGTAAAAGAAGCTAAAAACATAATGCTTATAAAAAATGGTTAGGCATATATGAAATCAAAAGAGGAAAAGAAGGATATGTACTCTTTGTGGATTGAGAGCTTCAATGTAAATCACAAGAATCAAAGAGTAATTAGGAAGAATATGAACTTCTGCAATTGACAAAAGATATAGATTTAAAGCACAGTCAATTAAACAAAAGTTAGTGTGTTGAATAAGTTGAGAGCGAGGCAAGTTCCTTGTGTGAACAATCAATAAAGTTGTGTAATTTAATGTGCATTCATCAATCAAGGAATGAGTAGATAAAGAGAGGACAATTCTCTGTCATGAAATGTAATTGCAGTGTGATTGGGCATTGATTCCACGCATAGAGAGTGAGGTAAAGAGAGGGGTCGATCTGCTCTTGCAATGACTAATTATATTGCATGATTAAATCTRCAATCAATGGRCAAATCGTGTTGAAGGAAAAAGAGCAAATATGGAAGAGAAAAGTTAAGTATATGCARCAAATAAGACAACTYTRTTTTKKTGTTTTCTTTTATAAGTGAATGCAAACAAGAATATGTTAACATACTCTGTTTTATAATGTTTTGGACAGTGAGAAACTAATGGGTGATTTGAATGGTAGATTTGATGGGAGAATTGGATGGAAAATCAATGATGAAGGAGATAAATGCAATGAGGGACTGCCCATAGTCTATTCAACATAAAAACAGAGCATAGGAAGAATACACAGGAATATGAGCACGTAAATGTGATAAGAGAGAATGCTAAATAAACTCAAAGCTCAATGTGATAATGTATTCAATTTGGAGGTTTACAATATGAATTCTAATTAACATAACAATTGCAAAACTAAAATTAAGATTCAAACCACACACTCCAAACTGTAAATGAAATTCTAACCTTTAAACAAATTGAACAATAAAATAAAAATACATAAATGAAATGCTAACTAGTTAAGATACAAAGGGAAACATTCTTACCAAGTTGAGGGGCCCTACCCAATAGGTAATTTTCTTCCAAAAAGATGTCAGTCCCCTTGAATGCACAAAACACCAATTCTTTATTCCATCAAACTCAGAAAATTACAACTCTCTTACAATCTTGACATTGTCATGATGACACCTTAATATCCATTACAAAATAATTCCCATAATGATAATTGGATTTCTCATAGCTCTATGAGACTTATTTATACATGAAAAATCATTGAGAAGTGGATGGGACCGAATCCCAATGTTCAGATTTCAAATTTACAATTTTAGATAAAATCCTCAAAAATCTGGGTTTTATTGCAATTTGGGTAGATTTGAGTTAGTCCCCCACCCATATCTTCCAAACCAATTCTAATTTTGAAAAACTGCTCATGGCTTACTCAATTTTCCATATTCTAGACAAAACCCATTTCGTAGAATTTCTATATCTAATTCCATCTGCACGGAAAGCGAGGCACAAGTTGGCAGTTTGAGTTTTTCAATAATTTTAGCAGAATCATTCCCCCTGAGCTGGAGGTCCACACGTGCGTGCTAGGTGAATTTTGTCTCACGTGTCCACATGGAAACATGATTCTGGACAAAACCCATGTACCCGATTTTCCTCTAGAAGCTTTCCAAAATTTCAAATTATTTCTAGTACCGGATTAACACAGTTGGTACCGGATTATAATAGTTGGTACCGGATTAGAACAATTAGTACCTGAATCTTGTAGCCAGGGTTTTAGTACCAAATGAACACAGTCATGACTATGGGTACTGGACCAAAGCGATGGTATTATTGGATGGAGCTAGTACCAGAATAGGCGCAATCTAGTACCAGATGAAGCTGGTACTGGAAGAGGCAGAGAGCTGGTACCAGATGAACGCAAAGGTAGTACCAGATCACTGCAGAGTATTGGATGACATGGAGTGTGGGTAATGGATGATTGTAGAACCTTCTGGTACCTAATGACTTGGAGTTTCAGATGACTTGCAATGCGAGTACCGGAACAAGAACAATACACGTACCAGAACATGGACAATGCATATACTAGAACTTGAACAGTACATAACATATTGCTTGGACATAGAAACATATGATTAAACCATCATTGACAAAACTATTGTATAATCATCCTTTTAATCACTAAAAATATGGAAAATTATGTATTAACCACATAGGATGAATAACAAGAGATAATGAAGGTTTATGGTGTAATTAGCGATATATGATTGACGAAATGCGGGAAGAAGGTGTAATGATGAGTGTATTTGTATGGTGGAAAGTATGAAAAAACTGGAGCTCAACACCATGCACGGAATAGAAGTGAAGATGATGTTCTTCGAATGCCTGCAGATGGTTCTTTATATAAAAATATCGAAGAAAGATGGCCAATTTTTAAAGAAGAATCTCGTAATGTTAGGATTTCATTGGCAGCTGATGGTGTAAATCCATTTGGTGAGCTCAGGTCTATCTACTTAGTGTGGCATATTTTTGTGATAAACAATAACCTTCCTCCTTGGATGTCAATAAAGAGAGAGCACACAATGTTGGCAATGATTGTTCCAGGTATATTTTTATAACGATATTGTTTTTTTAATGTTTAACATTTCATTTGTCTTGTTCATTGCACAATTTCATATATGTATACAAGGTGTAGTAATTATGTGTATTTTTTAACCATTTAGGTAAGTACCAAGTGAAAGTATATGCATAGGTTGACATTGAATATACTTTGCTATCTTCGCTTTGGTTGGTTTGTGTTATCTTGGACCTGATCTCACAAGAGCACTGGAGCGAAGTAGGAACAACAAAGACCTAATGAAGCGATATAAAGGTATGTCACTCATTCCTTCTTGGTAGTAGATTCTGTTGGCAAATATTGAACAACAACAGAAATGGCAGTGTTGATGATTGTTGTCTTTGATGGCAACAACAGAAATGGCATAATATGCAGAATTTGGGGATTTGGACGTAAAAGCACAGGAGGAACAACATTGAAGAAAACATGCG
>ML792026.1:233086-254036 GCA_009831015.1 Picea engelmannii
TGCAGCTTGTAAAACAGAGGTAGCAGCCTCACATTGAGTTGGTGCTCAATTATAGATGATGTACAGAACTGAAAAAGACTGCCTATCATTTCGAAGAAGAAGAGGTTTTCTCCCTTTATGGGTTTCCTCGTGAAAATATGTCTTTGTGTGTATTTTATGTGTGACTGATGATTTTTACTCTTACTGTCCATATACTGTATGCTGCTTGGTAACACATGAAGAAATATTAATAATTGTTAAGAAGGTGTAAAATTGTTTAAGCTTATAAACAACTGATTCACCCCCCCCCTCTCAGTTGTATTAATATTTCCAACAGATTCAATGACTGCAACTTAGAGAAAGAGTCATGTCCTGTCCTATTTTTTTCTAGATCAAGGTGGATCTATGGAGATCTATTAGTGTCCGCATATACCCTCACTCGGACAGGGGGCATGGATACATTATTGTATAAATAGATTATTTTACGAAATGGGTCTAGGTGATGCCAACATTCGACAATACCAGAAAGATTGCAACATTATTCATATTCAATTACATCATTGCTCGGTTTGGTGTTCCTCAAGCTATTGTTACTGATCACGATAACCACTTTAGAAACTTCATGATGTCTGAACTCACTGAAAAGTCGGGTCTTCGCCATGAAAAATCAACACCCTATTACCCACAAGCCAACAACCAAATTGAAGCAATAAGAAAAGTTCTCATTACCATGCTTCGACGAATGATAGGGATTCACAAAATGAGTTGGCACACGATGTTGTTTTCAACATTGTGGGCTTACCAGACATCTGTTAAGTCTGCTACTGGGTTTACACCTTTCCAGTTAGTTTATGGTCTAGAAGCCATCTTGTCGATTGAATGTGAGATACCTTCTCTAAAACTAGCTGTTGAACTTCTCCCAAACACTTCTTCTGAAGAAAAGTGTCTGTTGTATCTCATGCAACTAGACAAAACCCGTCGCGATGCCACCCTAGTTATAGAAGCCCAGAAGAAATGCGTCAAAGCCTAATATGACAAACATGTCAAGCCACGCGTTTTCTCCGAAGGTGATCTGGTTATCCTTTACGAACAAGATCGAGATATGTTAGGAGCCAAAAAATTTGAAACTATGTGGCGAGGTCCTTATATCGTCAGACGAGTGTTGGAGAAAGGAGCTTACGAGTTGGTGGACTACGACGGTATCCCTTTGAGTGAACCCAGAAATGGGTTGTACTTAAAGAAGTACTATGCTTAAGATCACCTGTGCATGAGTGTTTGTATTTTATTGTATCATACTTTTTGTGTGTTACTTTAGTATGCTTTTTCGTTATTTGATCTCTTCCCTCGACCGCTTATCTTGCATTGTGCTTAGTTTCCAGATGTCGGAGTCTTCACTACCCCACATTGGCTTCGCTGATGGAGCTAGTCGTAGTACTCAGAACCTCGCTTCTGCTGCATGGGCAATTTACGCACCTACAAATGAACTTATCAGTCTACGAGGTGTGTGCCTCGATCGTGCGACCAATAATATCACAGAATATAGCGTCATCATCAAATTGTTGATTGATGTTATTTCACTTGATATCCGCCACCTGGTTATAAGACTCGATTCACAACTAGTAGTACTACAGTTAAGTAATGTCTATGCTATCAGAAGTCCTACTTTATTATGGGTATATTTACGAATTCACCTCTTGGAACGTTATTTTGATTATATCAAATATCAACACATTGCTAGATGTCTAAATAAATTGACTAATGCCTTAGCTAATTATGTGTTAGACAGACATTTGGGACATTTATGAACCAATCACACATCACATGTATTATACAACACAAAATAAGTCGGTAGAAGCCGTATATATGTATATAAAAATCAAAAGTTTTTACAAAAAGTTTCTATCTCAAAGATCAAAATATCAAAATATGAAGCCCGTAGCTTCCACAAAATAACATCACGGATGACGCTCACGATAACATACAACTACTCGGGCTACCCTTCAGAGCAATCGACTGAGAGACTCGGACACACCCACAGTATGGCGCTGATAACGTCTCAAGATCTCCCCAATAGCGATGTCTGGAACATCCGCAGTCAACCCCTCTAAGTTCTGTTCCACTGCCTCGTAGTCCTTGGCATCCCATCTTGCCACTGAAGCTTCTTCTCCTCACCTCTGAATGGGAGACGTTCCTAGAGGTTGATACGGCCCCACATCTGTGTTATCAAAATTTGTTTTTTGATTAGTACTTAGATAAACATACAAACATTTTATATAATAAAATTTACAAAAACATTAAAAAAAAAGAAGAACAAAACGTGTACTTCTCACCCAAGTCACCCCACTGAGCATCCTCAGGCAAGACCAAATCTGGATCTCCTCGAAAATCTAAACCGACATATGCGTAGTCATCGATCATCAGCATCTAGGGCCTCAACCAATCAAAAAATGAATCATTATACTTGATTATAGGCCCTGCTACATGCCGAGCCATCAGGTTACACCACCTCAGCATCCTCGGATCCTGTGGGGCCGATAAACCCCAATCTACCTGTATTCGCAGCAGTGGGACCCTCTTGAGAAAGAATGACAACAAAAGTGACCCGTACCCGAACTGTTTTAGGTCACCCCTTCTGCACTTTGTCAGTTGCCTTTTCATGCTGCAGAGAACCACATCCGACCAGTTAAAAACCCGAGGCTTTGTGCACTCTATTGCATATTGGAAATATCCCTGGAGAGCCATGTGTAGAGCCGCGCTCCGAGCCATGCATGAAATGGTAAACAAGATAGTTTGTAGGGTCAAATATTGGACCCCCCAGATGGCGACCTTACCCTTGCTTCTCTCCGCCTCAAGAACACAATATCGGTGAACATACTCACTCATAGGAAGTCCGTCGCCTCTACCTCCGATCAGAGCAGCATGGTATCCACGTCATGACAACCTCGTTAGAAAATAGATATCCTTGATATCCAGTGTCAGTGTGTGGACCCCTATGTGAAATAACTGTTGATCCACATCCCACATGTGGACCAGGTACTCTAACAATCTGAGTTGGGCTCTCATGCCTGGGATCCTAAATTTTTTTAAGAGCCCACATTCCCAAAGGGAAGCGACTGTACCCAGATCATTCCTAACAATGGCATCATCCTCCTCGTGTTCTCTTTCCCTCCATTCCAACATCGTGATGATCAATACCTGCAATGGAGTCATGAGAAGGAAGTCAGCAACTCATTTTAACCTCTTGAACAATTTTTTATTGAGGAAAACCACACACAAAAATCTATTTTTCGGCCCTCGCAGATGAATCTTTTGTACAGTGTGAGATTCTCGTAGGTGCATTGAAGCCCACCTACCAAAATCTTAGATTCTCATAGGTCCCAAATGGCCCACCTACGAGAATTCTTGAGCGCACCTATCGACCCTAAAATGGACTAAAAACTCTAAAATTGCCAATAAAAATCAAAAGTAAACCACGGAAAAGTTGGAAAATTAGGAGATTACCTCGTTGGCTGAAATCATTTTCTGAATGATCACTTGTACCTCCCACAATCGGGAAAATAAATTTGGGAAAAAAGGAGGTGTGTTGCACAAGTTTTTGGCAAAGTAACAATGAAATGGTAAAAAGCCCTTTTTTTCACCTTTTTACTATTTTTCGTTGATTTTTATATTATTTTTATTACTTTTGTCTAAAAACCTAATACCCTAATGGTTTTGTGAGTATGGTTTTTTGCAGATAGCCGACCTAGAAGTCCAAACGACGGTATACAAGTATTTTTTCTCTTTTTTATATTCGTCACGTGAACGAGTACATTTTTAGGGTTTTGTAAGGAAAACCTCGAGCTCAGTCTTCGTTCGTTCTCACGCTCAAAAATACATGAGAACGTAACCGAGTATACTTTTGTCGTCTTTTCGTACTCGTAATTGTAACACGAAAACGATGAAAACAAGGGAGTATCTTTTAAGCTCTTTTCACGCTCCATGAAACAAAAATATTGCCAAGTGATCTTGTTCTTTTCACGCTCGTAAAAGTATTTGAAGACAACGTTTGATGGGTGATAGTTTATCATTTTTTCGGTCTCATCGAACTAATTTATGAAAAAGGAACTGGGAGAGTTTCTATTTAAGTGTTTTTCAGACTCTCAAAACATGAAAAACGCCCGAGTTTTCTATCTTTGGACTCGTTAAACAAACATCGAAAGGCCCTTATGGGATCGAACCACTCCTTCTTAGGGTTTTTTAAACATACTCTGAGGGACTTGTCTGAAGGATGAGCTTACATCAACAAGCATATGTTATCCTCCTCAAGCTTGTGTAAAAATAAAGAGGTACTCGCCAGAAATAGTGGGGGAAATTTTGGGAAAGGGATATCTTTCGATATTTGTATTAGTGGCAGTAAGTGTCACTCTCGAACATGAAACTTCCTGTTCGTCATTTGAATCCAGGTTGGGAAATCCATTTCTCTCTCGTCTGACTTACTACAAGGTCATATCTTGGGTCGTCTTTGAGTCAATGCTGCCAAGACCATTGTCGTGTCGTTCATATGTTCAAGAGAAGTCCAAACAAGCCCTCCATTGCGTTGGCCATATGCAGTTGTCCATTATTACCATGTCGACCTTCCTTGTGTCTGTTTCAAACCATATTCGTACTTTGACTTGCCCTCAAAATCTGTTACTGGCCCTCCCGTGACGAGTATTTTTCCATCGACTCCAACTCATTATCTAGGAATAAGACTTAGAAATCATTTAGTACCTTAGAACTTGCATGCCTTAATGGAAGGTATCTTCGCTTTCGAAAGGGGTTTCACATCATTAATCCCTGATCGAGAGATTCCGTTGAGTGCTCGACTTCAGCACATTCATTCACATTCGTTCAGATTGTACTTCAGTACCTTGGGAGTCATTGACATCAATGATGATTTCCCTTGCACTTGTTAACGGTTTTCATCAATGACCGGTAATTGAGTGGTTTCTACCATGTTCAACTTCAACACATGTAATCACATGTCTAGATTCATACTTTCAAGTGACGGGATTGAAGACCCTAGGTCTCATCATTTTTATCCAGGATGCGATGGAGTATGTATGATTTGTATCGACACATAGATCCACTTTGTATGTCGCGTGGCTATGTCTTAATTCGAGTCTTCTCACGTAGATCCACAGTGTATTCCTGGTGGCTATGTAGCATTTTGATGACATGGATCCATGGTGTATGATTGGTGGCCTTGGCCTATGTTTATGATTTCATTCATTTGTGATCTGAGCATTGGAATGCCTACCTCAGAACTGGTATTATATTCTGCAGATGCTTGGTTGTTTATAGGTTTTCGATTAGGTGTGCTCCTTGTTTCTAACACACACACGCATTTTACAAAGTATTTAGGTTTTCACGAGTTCTAGTCTCATACTTTGGGGGGCATTCTGTTACACATTATTTTGGTCACTCTATTGATGTCTCTACAAGTTATGTGTCCAGGCTCTCATGAAGACCTTTTTCCTGAGAAAAGTGATTGTTGTCTTCTTTTAAAAAGCATATTTTTAAGATGATTTCGTAGGTTGCCTATGTTATAGGGTGAAGAAATCCTTCATTCTCGTAGGAAACCCTATAATTGGAGTGCGAACTGTCTGCAGTCTTCTCTATAGGTAGGGTGCGAACCTGTTTCAAAGCTTGGAAAAGAGAAGAGGTTACGAAGGTTCTAGAAGGGAATCTTCTAGAAAATGAGGTGGCATTCGCATGGTTGGCATCCTACTGACTTCTCATATTTAGTGGGATCATCCTCATCCCTTTAACCATATCTCCTTCTCCTATATAATGAAAGGTTTCTCAAGGAAGAGGTTAAGCAGGGTTGAATGGAGAATTGATGAAAGAATTGTGTGAAGAACCCTGTTTGGATTGAAGCTTGAAGACTCTATTTGTATATCAAGTTGTAATGGATCTTCTTCATGCAAGTGTAGAGAAAGTGTGTGTGCTGGAACCAAGGACCACTAAAAGGAATCTTATGACATCAAGGCGATCTTGTTGCATCTTCTACTTTCATCTAATATAATACAACGACGTGTCCCTTTCCCATAAAATCACTCTTATTTTATTGCATAAATCCTTGATCATATGCATAGGTTGACATTGAATATACTTTGCTATCTTCACTTTGGTTGGTTTGTGTTGTCTTGGACCTGATATCACAAGAACACTACAACGAAGTAGGAACAACATAGACTTAAGGAAGCAATATAAAGGTATGTCACTCATTCCTTCTTGGTAGTAGATTCAACGACTGCAACTTAGAGAAAGAGTCATGTCCTGTCCTATTTTGTTCTAGATCTAGGTGGATCTAGGGAGATCTGTTAGTGTCTGCATATACCAATTTATCCAATAACAAGGGTCAATCACAAGGTCACATTGAGACCAACAGAGTTACTCACCCTGCTTTTTTGGTCTTGGTGTAGAGATTATGTGTATTTTGGGGGTCGCTTGAGAAGTATACCCACAATGATGAGTGGAATCCTTTCAAGTTGATTTCGGGCTAGATACCCTGCCCTTGCACATGGATCAGACTATCGATTGTTTCCCCGGGCATCACTATAGTGATTGGTAACCTTAGTGGCCTATCTCTTTAGGGTTTTTACACAAGGTGACTGTGGAGGGGCAAGTCTTCACGGTAGCTAGAATCGACGTTGGCCAAACTCACTCGGGCTCCTTGGAGGGTATACCCACAATTATGTGTGGGATATTGAACTAGGGTGTAAGTCCGTTAAGCAAGTCTTCAACGTAACTTTTCCACCCACTCTATCTCAACCCCTTCTTACTTTGTTCTCGTGATGTTGGATTTCATCAACAACTAGTGAGCTCATTGCGAGAAGGTTTTGTTTGCTTGCTTGCTTACTAGATTTTTAGTGTGTGTTGTTTGTTTTCCCTAGTAGACTCTAGGTTGGATCTTTGTTTTAATGGCATCAGTTCCCAAAATGACCAATGAAGGAACCCTTGCTCCAGGGGAACCTTTTGTTTTTCCTTCTTCTGGAAAATTGGACCTCCTCACATCCCTACTTTGAGCCTTTTGGGTCTCACAATTGGATTACCAGTATGGTTGTTTTCTACTCAGGTAATCCTGAATGCAGTAAGTGCTTCGGTCATAAGCACTTTCACCAATAAGATCTTCTTCGCCATCTTCATTTGCAAGATCTTCTTCCATTTCATATTCTTCGTCGAGTGAAAGATCTCAAGCTAGTAACTTGGTGGATAAGAAGAAGAAGAAGAAAAATAAGCAAGGATCCAAACTTCCAACCACTGTCAAACATGTTGGAAAACAACCAGTTACTATTAATCGTGTTGGGAGTGTTGATGATATCAAGATCACCCAAACAAATCGTAAGCCCAAGTACCCTTGCAGGCTTTATAAGGGTATCCATCTTCTTAAGGATTGCCCTGGTCTACCCAAGGTTATAGAAGTATGGTCTACACACCCTAACCAACCCATGTCATCAGCCTCTGAACAACATGTTGATGACCTCCCATCAACTAGTCACAATACCGTTGGGAAGAAGAAAAGTAGAGTCAAGTTCCTGTGTATGTTCTGCAAAGGGAGTCATCTAACTCACCTTTTCCCTCGTATGGACAAAGCCACGAAATTACTGGAAGACATGACTGTTTCACAACCTCAACTTCTAGCTGCTTATCGTAAGTTTTCTCTCAACCCCCTTGTAGTTGATGGAATGATCAATCCGATACCATCCTCGATCAATCCCGCTCTCCCCTCAAAGATTGGAACTAAAGCGATCGATTTGATCCCATCCTCGATCGATCCCACTCTCCCGTTAGAGAGTGTCACCGAAGTGGTCGATCCGTTTCCACCTGTTGACCCCATTCTCCCCTTGGAGAATGAAACCCACATGGTGAATCTGTTCTCGTCATTGGTCGATCCTACTCTCTTACTAGAGAGTAAACCCGATACTTCCTATGTTTTTCTCGTTGATATAGACTTTGCCATGTCGGGGGGTATTCCTCCTTCTCCCGTGAAACCCCCTCCAAGTAATGAGGCCATCCTTTTTAATTGGGGTGTGCTAACTAGACCTCATCTTCCCTCTCACATTCCTTTCCAGATTACAGTGCAAGTTTGTGGTCGGGATGTTCCTCAGACATTCATAGATGAAGGTGTGTCCGTTATCATTTTGTCCTCTTTTGCTTGGAAAGCTTTGGGTTGTCCTCAGCTTGCCCCGGTTACGAAAAAATTGTTATATTTTAACAGAAGAACCAATCAACCTTTAGGGACCCTTCCTCAGTTTCCTGTAACTTTGGGAGGGAAAACTGTCTTTATTAATGCCATGGTCGTCCAAGACCCCTTGTATTTTTCTTTACTCCTCGGGCGATATTATGTCTATGCCATGAAATCTATTGTGTCTACTCTTTTTTGTGTGATATCTTTCCCTCACGATTGACTCCCTAAATGGTTCTTATATGCAGACGGTATCGCCCCCACCACAGGTCAATTATGTGGCGTTGTCACCTATGGCTTCAACTTATGATGACTTAGATCCAGTAGTTGACATGGTGATCTCTTTGATAGGGTTGTTAGAGCCCGATCTCTTTACTCCTATCGTGACCCTCGACATGGTGTGCTTCCAAAGTGTGTTTCTTCCTTCCAGTGAAGACCTCTTGGAATCCATGACTGAGTTTTGTCCCTTGACATGGTGTCATTCTGGAGCATTTTCCTCTTGGAATCCATGATCAAGAAGAGAGAATCCGAGGATAGGTTTTGCATCTCTGAGGCAACCTCAATAAAAAATGAAACCACTTACAAGGATATTTTTTGCGTCTCTAAGGAAACCTCGTTAAAAAATGAAACATAGGTCTATAAGCATGATTTTCTAATTTCAAGCTCGTTAAAAAATGAAACCAGACTTGAGCATAGTTTTCTATTTTCAAGCTCGTTAAAAAATGAAACCACTTACGAGGATAGTTTTTTTGTCTCTGTGGCAACCTCATTAAAAAATGAAACAGAGTTTACAAGCATAGTTCTTGTTTCTGTGTCAAGCTCGTTAAAAAATGAAATAGTTTTCCCCCTCTCTATTCGAGTCAAGTCCCTCATCTAGTATTTGAAGCTTCATTTCATTCGTCTTTGCAGTTGGATGAAACAAAGCTTGGGGGGAATTTGGCTTTAGCCTCTGGATTTCATGATGAAATTAAACAGATAGCTTCTTAAGCTGGGGGCTAAGTAACAACCATCCCTGTGTTATGCATTGGGAAGTCGCAAGCATAGTTTTCTATGGTTCAAGCTTGTGTAAAAATGAAACCACTTACCTCAAGCATAGTTTCCTCTGGTTCAAGCTTCCGTAAAAATGAAACTAGGTCCAAGCATAGTTTTGTTTTGTTTTAAAGCTTGCATAAAAATGAAAACAATCCCGAGCTTAGTCTTTGTTCTTTCTCATTCCCACAAATACATGAGAATAAGATACTGAGCTTAGTCTTTGTTCTTTCTCGTGCTTGTAAATCAATGAGAATGTAACCGAGTATACATTTATCACTTTTTCAGACTTGTAAAGGTTATATGAAAAAGGAACCCCCTGGAGTTCCCTTTAATCTCTTTTCAGACTCTCTAAACATGAAAAGCTTGCCGAGCGATCTTGTTCTTTTCACACTCGTAAAAGTATTTGAATAAAACGTTCGGTGAGAGATAGTTTATCACTTTTTCGGTCTCATCGAACTAATTTACGAAAATGGAACTGGGAGAGTTCTCTTTAAGTGTTTTTCAGACTCTCAAAACATGAAAAACCCCTGAGTTTTCTTTCTTTGGACTCATAAAAAAAACATTGAAAGGCCCATATGGGACTGAACCACTCCTTCTTAGGGTTCGTTAAACATAATCCGAGGGACTCATTTGAAGGATGAGCTTAAATTGACAAGCATATGTTATCCTCCTCAAGCTTGCATAAAAATAAAGAGGTACTCACCAGAAATGTTGGGGGGGAAAATTGGGAAAGAAATGTGTCTAAACTTGTATTCCATGGAAGAGTCACCTTTGAACATGAAACCCTTTCAATATCTTTGTGTCTAGGTTGGAAAACCCGCTCGTCTCTTGATAATACTCCTTTATAAGATTACAAATTGGTCTGTGATCCCTGTTGTTGAGTCAGTGTTTCCAAGACAATTGTTGTGTCGTCAATATGTTCAAAATGAAGTTAACCCGGAAAGCCTTCTATTGCATTGTCCATTTCTGTAGTCTTTAAGCCTTCTATTGCATCGACCATCCCTGAGTCAGTCCCAAATCACTTGTTACTCTGATCTACATCAAATCTTGTTACTTGTTTCATGTCATTGATGTGGGATACATTAAGGCCCTCCTGTGACGAGTCTTTTCCTATCAACTTCAACTCATTATCCAGGAATTAGACTTAGAAACCAATTGATACCTTGAAACTTGCATGCCTCAATGGTAGGTTTCCTCACTTTCGACAATGGGTTTTCATTATTGACCCCTGATCGGGAGATTCTGTCGAGTGTTCGACTTCAGCTCATTAACTCACATTTGTTGGATTGTACTAGAGTACCTTGGGAGTCATTGACATTAATGGTGATTTCCCTTGCACTTGTTAATGGTATACACTAATGGCCGGTAATCAAGTGGTTTCTACCATGTTCGACTTCAACACATGTATTCACATGGTTAGATTCATACTATAGAGTGGTGGAGATTAAGACCCTAGATCTTTTTTGATGGATTAAGGTTGCGTTGGAGTATATTCAATTTGTATTGTTGCATAGATCCACATTGTATGTCTGGTGGGTATGTTCAAATTTGAGTCTTTAACACATAGATCCACAGTGTATTTTTGGTGGCTATGCTCAAATTTGAGTCACATCGGCATGGATCCACAGTGTATGTTTAGTGGCCATGACCTGTCTTACTTGACATGGATCTTCGCATGTCAGAATTTATGCTCTAAGTCATTTGTATTCTGAGTATGGGAATGCCTACCTTAGTGATGATGTATTATTGTACTGTATTTCCTTGTTTGTTGGCAGGTTTCCGACCGACTGTTCCTTGTTCCCTACACACACTCGACAAAGTATTTCAGCTATCACTTTGTTCTAACTTCATACTTTGGGGGGCTCTCTATTACACATTATTTTCTTCATCCCTATGAATGTTATTTTCGTCATACCTATGACTGTTAATGATGTAAACCTATATGTTGCCTTCAGAGGGGTCAGTGGCATGAGTTCTTGAAGAAAGAAGAGAGAAGAACTTTTCCCGAGAAAAGAAGTTGCATTCTCCTATGTAAAAACCCTATTAAATATGATTTTCGCATGTTGCACTATGGCTAGGGTGCGAGAATGCCTGATTCTTGTAGGCTGCACCATAGCTGGGTTGCAAGAGGTTCACAGGTTTCTCTATAAGCAGGGTGCGAAAATGCTCATATGTGGGAAAAATGAGCATCTTCTCGATGCTTCTAGAAGGAGAAACTTCCATTGTGAGGTGGCATCCGAATGGTTTGGATCTTACTCGCTTTCATGATTCAGTGGGATCATCCTAACCTCCTCACCTTATCCTCTTCAACTTATAAAAGGAGAGGAGCTCTCATGGAGAAACTTGGCTTGGATGAGATTAGCTTTTTGGATTAGCTTGGATTGGATTGAGCTTTGGAGATTGTTAGCTTGGCTAGATGAGCCATTTTGTCAAGATAGATTGTGAATATTATCAGATCTATGCTCTCAGAATTATTGGAGTGGAAATGTGTGGGGAATGAAGGATAGTTGGAAGGGACCTTACGACATCAAGGTCATGGTTGTAATCTCTCTTTCACATTTAACATGATACAACAATATGATTCTTTCCTATAAAGCTTGTTGTGTTTTATTGTATGATTCCTTGATCACATACATAGGTTTATATTGAGTTTATGCTATTACTATCACTTTGGTTGGTTGCGTTCTTTTGTAGGATCATTACTGTATGAGTGGTGGAACGGATCTAGGATGACGATGGCGAGAGGAAGTGACATTTAAACAGTACGCCACCTATCCCTCTTTAGTTAGTAAATTCAATATTTAAAACTTAAGGAAAGAATCATGTTCTGGTGTGTTTTGTTCTAGATCTAGGTGGATCTAGGGATATCAATTAGTGTCTGCACCTACCAATTTATCCCCCTCGGATGCGAGATATAGGAAATAATATCGACTGTAATCAGGTGGGAAAAGTAGTGGGGTACGGGTTAAGGTCAGTTTTAAAGAGTCAAAAGATTTGTTGGTAGTGGTATCCCATACAAATTTAGAACCTTTCTTGAGCAGTCGAGTAAAACCAAGAGTTAACTCAACATAGTTTGGGATGAAACGACGTAGAAAGTTTGCCTTCCCTTGAAAACTTTTTAGCTGGCGAAGTGAGGAAGGAGGAGGGAGATTGAGAATTGCCTCGACCTTCAAAGGATCTACCTTGATCCCTTGATGTCAAACAATAAATCCTAGAAGTCGGCCAGATTCTACACAAAAAAAAAAATTGTGGGGATTCAAGCGTATATGGTAAAGCCGACAATGAAGGAAAATGGCGTGGAGGTGTGTTGGATGATCTACACAGTGCATGGAATGAGCTGGTAAGTCATCGAGATATGGCTGCACAATGTGCTTTATATCATGAAAGGCATAAGACATAGCACGTTGAAAAGCTGTGCCAACATTCTTTAAACCGAATGGAAGTTTCTGGTAGGTGAAAGTGCCCCAAGGAAAAATAAAAGCAGTCTTGTGTTGGTCTGCGGGTACGATATTGATTTGATTATATCTGGAGAAACCATCCATCAGAGAGAAGATTTCACTTCCGGCACAATCGTCAATGATCTGGTCAATGAAGGGGGTAGGAAAGTTGTCTTTAGGACAAGATTTATTAATGTCTCTATAATCAATGCACACGCAGATCGTACCTTGTTTCTTGTTAACTGGAAAAAGATTGGAAACCCAGTTAGTTAGAGCCACAGGGTAAATAAAGACAACTTTGAGAAGTTTCTCAACTTCAAGATTGATAGTGGTTGCTTTACATGGGTGGACTGGAAAAATTCATTGCCGGACAAGTTTAGCACCTGGGTATGTCTTAATCTCGTGTACAACAATGTCAGGGTCAATACCCGACATTTCTTCATAGCTCCATGCGAAGACGTCACAAAATTCTTCGAAAAGAGACTTGTAGGTGACAACTTCGTCATGGGAACACGAAGCTCCGATATGCACATTTTCAACAACTCCAGGTTTTATGGATATGTTGAGGGGGATGGTGGGTGAGATATTACTTAAGTTCCCTTCGTAGAACATATCATGTGTAGACTCGGGAACAATAGAAATGACGACAATGGTCGACAGGGTCGAGATCCGTTGGTAACTCTCAATGGTGTGTTGTTCCAGGAAGAGGATGGAACGATGATTTCCATCATCCCAAGTGGTATCTTCCATGGACATAATAGACATAATCATCTCGTCTGTAGGAAAAAAAACATGGAATGGATACAGAGATAAATCACCAAGAGAAGGGGTAGAAGGGGTTTCCAGTTGAATGGCTTGATAAGTGGATTCGACCAAATTCAAAGGCATTTGGTTGCCATAACGAAGATGATCGTTAGGGTTGGGTACTATCCATGGGTCGTAAGATGCAGGGGTTTCTCTAGCAGAGGTGGAAATCATATTGATCGAGGTGACGAATGGATGTGGAACATCGGGTGGTGGAATGGGAAAGGTACCCATCAAAGAGGAATCTTTAAGAAGACCAACACCGACATTCTCATATCCAGGGGGTGTTTTTGCAATGAAAGGTACGTTGTCGGTACGTGCATTAGAGTGAAAGAAGGCTAATTGGTTCACCGTAATTACTTTTCCTTGATGTGGGAAACGTACGACATGGAAAAGAGTGGACACAACTGCACACATGGAATTGATCTAGCTACGACCAAGTAGAAGGTTGTAATTGAGAGGAGCGTCAAAGACCTCCACTTCAACGTTGATTGTTTTGCCTTCTAACGTAATAGGCAATGAAGGGAGGAAAATGAAGGCTTAAAACCATATCCATTGACGGCTTTGAGCGTGTTGTAGGATTCAGTTAAAGGAGGAGAGTCAATGGCTTTCCAACAGGTAATAGACATGACACACGTCGAGGCACCCTCATCAATAATTGTTCTACAAATTTTCTTGTCGGAGACAATAACTTGTATTTGAAATGCGACTTGAGGGGGTAACCTTGGAATGTGATCTTCTAAGTAAAAAATTATTAAATTTGTATCGGTAGGGTCGATTCCACCAATAGATTTCAATAGTGCCTTCCGTTGTATAGGAAAACTCTGAAGGACTTCGAGGACTGACATCGCGGACGGTGCTTGGGCCAGATCTTTGACAATACTATAGTTCTGGGCAGCACGTGTGTGAAGATTGAAAGAAGATTTTCGAACAAAACCGTTTGGTGGAGGGAAAAGAACTATATCTAGGCTCGGTCGTTCGAGATGAAGAGGACCATTGGTAGGTGGAGTCGTGGGAGATGGTTGGACCAATGAAGGAGGTATTTCATCAACCTTCTTTTTGGAGGAAGAATAATCTTTAGCTTGAGTGGTAAGTGTGATGTCATTCTTCTTTGAATCACCTATACACATTAAGACATAGGATGTAGTGGAGGGGGAAGGTTGGTCATGAATGACCAATTGGGCATGTTGTTGAGAAGGGAAGGGTTGTGACAACACGACTGGAGTAGGCGGTTTCGGGGTCCCTTGAAGGAACTTAGTAACCTTGAATCGTCTTGGACAATCCTTAGTGCAATAATCATCACCACAGATAAGACAAGGGTATCAGGGTTTGCGCTTATCCTCATCGTCAATAGGTTGTGTTTTGGTCTTCTCATATTGTGGATTATTTTTATCCTCCTTGTTCTTACCCTTCCCTTTTTCGGATTTTTTTTTTTTGGCGGGGGTAGATTGAACAGAGTTCACCTCAGAAGTCTTGCCGGTGGGAGGGGTAGGAGATGGAGCATTTTGAACATTAGAAGCAATGGATTTGGGGTTGTTGCTAGAGGCTTGGATGGAATGGGGTTGGTCGTGGAAGGTGCCAATCACACTATCAGCTGCATAAGAAGAAACACGAGTAGTTGAAGTAGCAGAAGTAGAAGGATGAGGTGCGTCAGGGAGTAAGTCGTAAAGAGTACCCATTTGTGAGTAAACAAGGTCGAGGTATTGTGCATGACTAATTGCCTATTCTTCTATGACAACTCCACCCATGGTGATGTCACGAGTGATGTCATTCATGAATGATTTAGTGAACCACTCTGCCAGCAACTGATCGGGAAGTTCGTGTTTGATGAGACGTCGTCTCCATCGCCACTCATGAATGTGATCAGAGATATGAGTGGCTTTGGTTTGTTTGAAAGAACTCAAAATTTTGGTTCCCATTTTGTAGCAGATCGGTAACTGGTAGTGGGTGAGGAAAGACATAGAGAGGGTGTTGAATTCGGTGAAGAATCCTTGTGGTAATTCTATCTACCACTTCGTGGTGGAACCTGTGAGAGTACACTGAAAAAGGCGTAAACGAATAGAGTCATCCATCAAAGAGTTGGATGAACACCAAAGGTCAGAAGTCATTACATGATTGTTCGGGTCCTCTCCTGGTTTACCATCGAATTTAGGGATGTCAGATGGTAGTTTGGTCGGTATCGCGGGCCATTGAGGAGAGTGACAGATTGGATCATTTAAAATTCTCGACAGATCAGGGAGGTCCGGGGTGGCTAAGAAGGGCAATTGTCTATTCACGTGTGGGTACTGGTGACTTTGGGGAGGGAGTCCTGTCGGTAGACCAGTAGGACCATAAGAAGTTGACATATAATGCGAAGATCCAGGCAGATTCGGTTGTTGGTGTGGAGGCATATAATTTCTAGGGTTGTATTGGTGAGGGATGTTCCCTTGAACATGGGTGTGGGGTTGAGCATTCGAGCCCCAAATAGGATTGGACTGACCTGGATATGGTTGGTCTGTACTACGGTGTAGGAAAGAGCTAACTTGAGGCTATTTCCCCCCAGTCGAGTGAGGATTATTTTGGATAAGATAGTTCCAATACTAGGCAAGGAATGGAGGTATGTTTTGTCCATAGGGTGGGGTAGGTGGGGGTTTCCCTCCAATCGGGGGTTGCATCCCAATTGGTATTTTTCCTGCAAAATGGGATTGGGTTTGGCCTCCTTAGTGAGATTGTCCACCGATAGGAATATGGTAATTAGGTGTGAAAGACGGGATGGTGCCACTAGGGTAGGTGCCTCTGATAGAGGATGAAAGAGGTCCTATGAAAGGGGGTTGAGAAAGTGTTGGAATGAAACCAGGAATGATATGGTGCCCAGAAGGAGTGGAAATTCCAGGAGTCCCAGATGGGATTTGTGTAGGAGCAGGAATAAAAGCATTCAACGCATGATATCCGGGGGGAAGTGTTGGGGTGAATCTAGGTGAAAGTAGCGTGCCAATGGGAGCTTGGATAGCCACCGTAATCCTAGTGTGAGGACGTGTAGTATCTGGAACCATTGTGTAATGGTCCATTTGTAGGGGGATAGTGAAGATGTGGTCGGCTGGCGGAGCATCTGAACCAGGAAAATAATAAGCAGTAGTAAAAGGTATTGGGTCTGGATCAGATGTTTCGGGTAGCTCAGGTGTGACAGTGATATCAACGCCTGCTCCTTAGCCAAAGAGATCTCGTCTAAAAATGCCAGTAGTCCAAAAAGGATCTTGACCCTCAGGTCCTATGAAAGGTCTGGTTGGTAATCTAGAAGACTCAACAACTATTTCTCTGAAAGAAATCACTCGAACAATACGTCTCACAGAGTCGGGAGGAAGTCGAAAATCCTCTCGAGAATTGGTAATTCAGAACTGTTCTAAAGAGTTAGTTCTTTCCACTTGTGGAATGGAAATGTCTTGGACTTCACTCTGTTGAGGAGATCCCTCTGGTGAGTTGGTAGGAAAGGGTTGAGAACCTTCCAGATCTTTTGGAGGTAGGCCTTGCATTCTATGTGAACGGTGTGGAGAGTCAATTGTGATCGAGTTAAAATATTACGAAAGAAATTCTATGGCCAACTTGGGTAAACAAACAACATGCGCTAGTAAAATATAGGAAGAAAAACCAAGAAAACAAGACCTTCCAATTCCGAAGTCACTAGTTGGTGATGAAATCCAGCGTCGCGACGACGAGACAAGAAGGGGCTGGGCTAGGGTGGAAAAGTTGCATTGACGACCTGCTTAACGGACTTACACCCTGGTGCAAGCTCCCACACATAATTGTGGGTATACCCTCCAAGGAGCTCGAGTGAGTCTGGTCAACGTCGATTTTAGGTACCGTGAAGACTTACCCCTTCACAGTCACCTTGTGTAAGACCCTAAGAAGATAGGCTACTAAGGTTACCATAAAGAACAATGATGCCTGGGGAAACAATCGACAGTCCGATCCACATGCAAGGGCAGGGTATCTAGCCTGAAATCAACTTGAGAGGCTTCCACTCATCATTGTGGGTATACCTTTAAGTGACCCCGGTAATACATGCAATCTCTACACCGAGATCAACAAAGCAGGGTGAGTAACTCTGTCAATATCAATGCGACCTCAAGTTTGACCCTTGTGTGAGAAGGGATTCCTGGGACAAAATGCTGCAAATGGAATTTGACACTCTTTATCACAAGATACTATTGTGTGTTTTGTGCTTTGGAGAGTTTGTCTCACTGCCTATTCCAAAGCTCTAGCCTAGCTAATGTTGGTGCAAAAGAGCCCTAGAAAAGTTGCTAGTTGAATTTTAAAGTTGCGCAATATTATTAAAGGATGTTGTTACGCAAAAAGGAAATGGAAATGAAACCAATGTTGTGTAAGACTCTAACCCAACAATGCATAAATAGGGATGAATGATACAAATTTTCGTTCGATGAATTCTATCTACAGGAGGGAAAGATGAGTTTTCTAGAACAATTCAAACTACGATGTACGATCTTCCTTGAAATGTAATATCAAACAATCATGAACAATGCAAATTCCCTATTCGTTCTCTTTCAATATTTGAATGCCAATATTTTTCGAATAAATGATTTCTTAAAAAAGAAAAGAGAAAAAAAAATCTTTAATTTTTTATTAGAAACCAAGCAATAGGGATGGAACTAAGAAAAAGTAAGCAACCAATGAAAATGAAATACTCAACAAACACCCAAATCCATATTTCAATGAAGATAAAAATAACAAACTGACAAGACCAGTCTCTTCAAATGCACATGGACAACAATTTTCCAAGTAGTAAGTAATCGAAAAGCACAATTAATCCCAACTTTTAATCCAATCAAAGGCTCTCAACCAAACAAGCACTTGGATTTCAGAGTCAGAGATTATACCCTTGTTAAGAAAAGGTCAAGAGGTAAAAATTGAGAAAAAATGATCAAGAAGAGTTTTCGATTTCCAAAAACTAATCATTTGCAAGATTTGAAGTCAAGAAATAGTCAATCACTGGAAAAATAAGTTCTTCCCAGATAAACAAACAAATCTGGGCATATGAAGATACAAAAATACCTAATCCAAAGTTTTTATAGGTGAGTTCGCAGTATGGTAGTGGGGTACAGTGCGAGAATTAGGGATTCTTACAGCCTAGACATAGGCAGGGTGCGAGAAGGTCGCACTAAACTGAACACTTGAGTGCGAACTTCAATGATTCTCACAGGCCACAGAAAGGTACAGTATGAGAAGGTTTGTAATCAAGAAAAATTTGGAAGAAGGACAGAACTTTTGAGTGAACTTCTAGGTACAGAGAGTCTATAAGGGTCTCCTTCAGACTCAGAGACTGGTTGACAATGAAAAAAGTAGACCAAGAGAAAATGACCAACGAAAAACCACAAAAATGAGTTGTATCCCCAACGGAGTCACCAATTTTGTTATTGGATAAATCGGTATATGCAGACACTAACAGATTTCCCTAGATCCACCTGGATCTAGAACAAAACAGAACAAGACATGACTCTTTCTCTAAGTTGCAGTCATTGAGTCTACTACCAAGAAGGAACGAGTGACATACCTTTATATCGCTTCTTTAGGTCTCTGCTGTTCCTACTTCACTTCGGTGCTCTTGTGAGATCAGGTCCAAGATAACACAAACCAACCAAAGTGATGATAGCAACGTATATTCAATTTCAAGCTATGCATATGATCAAGGAGTTATGCAATAAAATAAGAGTGATTTTATGGGAAAGGGACATGCCGTTGTATTATATTAGATGAAAGTAGAATATACAACCAGATCTCCTTGATGTCATAAGCTTCCTTTTAGTGGTCATTGGTTCCAACACAGACACTTTCTCTACACTTGCATGAAGAAGATCCAGTACAACTTGATAGACAAATAGAGTCTTCAAGCTTCAATCCAAACATGGTTCTTCACACAATTCTTTCATCAATTCTCCAATCAACCTTGCTTAACCTCTTCCTTGAGAAACATTTCATTATATAGGAGAAGGAGAGATGGTTAAAGGGATGAGGATGATCCCACTAAATCTGAGAAGTCAGTAGGATGCCAACCATGCAAATTCCACCTCATTTTCTAGAAGATTCCCTTCTAGAACCTTCTTAACCTCTTCTCTTTTCCAAGATTTGAAACAGGTTTGCACACTACCTATAGAGCATATTGCGAACAGTTCACACTCCAATTATAGGGTTGCCTGCGAGAATGAAGGATTTTCGCACCCTATAACATAGGCATCCTGCGAACTCATCTTAAAAATATGCTTTTTAAAAGAAGACAACAATCACTTTTCTCAGGAAAAAGGTCTTCATGATAGCCTGGACACATAACTTGTAGAGACATCAATAGAGTGACCAAAATAATGTGTAACAATGACATCACTATGTACGACATCTCTAGACCAATAGGTCAAAGAGGATTTCAATTCCATGGGATTCTTACATGGACAATTCACGATGCATCGGGACTAACACATTTTTGTGGTATGTAACACATTATTGCACTTAAATAAGTTAGATGTTGATGATATTATAATGTTTGTTTTTTAAATAATTTCTTGTTATATAACTAATGCTACCATTGATGTGTATCTTCTAAACAAAGGGTAAATTTGCATGTCCAGTTTGTGGTCCTAGGATGAGATCTCGTTGTTCAAGAAGTTTAGGAAATGAGGTGTTTGATGAATATAGGCACTTTCTCCCTAAGAACCATAGGTATCGAAATACTGATAAACATATTTTAAATGGTAAAGAGGAGAGTGGGATAAAACCACGAAGAATGACACTACACTTATTGAAGTTGGAATATAACAGATCAAATCGTCAATGTAAGTCAATCTTCATCATCGTATGCAATATATTACATTTTTTAATTGTGTTGAATTCTCATGTCTACTGTGTATAATCTAACAATTGTTGTGTTAATTTCATTTATGTAACATATAGTTGGTCGTCAAGGCATTGATCTACTTCCATGAGGAATGAAATGTTTCCCCAAACAATTCAATAGGTTGCTCTACTATGAGCAACTATAAATAACTCATTTGTTCGACACAATGCATATTGGAAAGAATGTAACATAAATGTTGTGGAGAATCTTAGATGGAAGGCGTGACAAAGAATTTTTTTCTAAAATTTGTAGTGACATTCAAGAAGCCAATCATGAAATGCTAAATATTATTGATTTGAATAGGACTAATGGAGTCGATCGAAATAGCCTCCCATGGTTATTTAAAGAAGATGAAAGCAATGTTGTAAAAGAGCTCATTCAAAAAATTAGATTTCCAATAGGATTTTCTTTAAACATCAAGAATATATTAACAAAGAAAGGTGAATTTGGCGGGTTAAGAACTCATGATTGGCATACCTTCATCAAGGTAATTTCTTTCATATATTTGTTATGTATTGGTAAGAATCGATGTAATATTTTTAAATTTTGTAAATATATTGTTAATATGAAATTGGAAATTTATTAATGTGTCATTGTTTTGTTACAGTATGT
>ML792026.1:280345-290592 GCA_009831015.1 Picea engelmannii
ATGAAAAATGCATGCACCATGATATCAACATATGCTTCCAATAATACATCATAAGATATACCAACCATGTACACCACCATCATCACAAAATGATTAATCCCAACAGATCAACATCAATCCATACTCTTGGGTTAGTGCCATGCGCCCAATATTTATTTTTATTAGACCATTGTGTGATCTCACCATGAAAACCTGCATCAAACGGTGTCAGAACCTGCAATAAACAATGTCAGACCCTGGAATACAGAGTTATACCATCACATCAAACTCCAAGCCATGTGCATTGCCTTTTTCCCAAGGCTTTTCAACAGACACGCGGTCTACTGCACAATCGAATGCGTGTGTACGTGACCTATTCAAGGTCAGCACGTGTGTACACGCGACTGTCACCACGGTTACCTTCGTGTGCCTTAGTAAATGACACTTTTGAACTTCCCCTCAATCTTTCATTCTGATCTGACTGCTCTGTCTTCTTCACCCACTTCTGTAGATGACCCTTCTCTTCATAACTTGAGCTCTGAGTGTCCATCTTTTCAAATATGTCTCCCTTTCTTACTTCATTCCTTCTTCTATCCATGCTATGTGAATTCCTCATCATGGACTTTCTTCTTGTGTTCCAACACTCCTAGGATTTGTGGCCAATTTCACTATAGATGTAGCATCTAATGGAGTTACAATGAACAACAATGTGTCCTACTTGATCACATCTCCAACACCTCATGGTGTTATAGATTCTTCCATTATATCTTCTTTCATAAGATCTACACTCAAAATATTTGTGACCATATCCATTACATGAATAACAATACCCATGAAAAACACTTTCATACCTTTTCTTTGGTGTCCCAAGAATGGCTTCTTGATGTCTTCCTTGCTTTGTTCTTTTGAAATTTTCTTTGCCTTGTGTAGATGGTTGTTTTGCAACATTGTCTTCCTTCTTTGATGGACTTACCTCATGCTTCCTTGAGGTGCTAGCTTCAGCATTTTTATCTTCTCCTTTGTATCCAAGACCTGATTTATCACATGATGGTCTTTGACATTCCAAGATCTCATCCAATATTCTTGAGCTATTCAAGAATTTGTTTGACTTTTCCACCTTCTTTCTAAGGTCAACAATTTCATCTTCTAATTTGAAACATGAATTTTCCTTTTCATTTATTTGAATCTTCAATAGTTCCTCTATTCTTTTGGCTTCTTCAATTTGGGTCTTGAGATGAACAATAGTTTCAAAACTTTTGCTAATCTCTTCTTCTACATTGATATCTTCTTTTCCATCTTTTAGTGTTGTGATATATTCTTCCTTTTCTTCTAATAGAGTCTTATTTTTCTCTTCTTTTTCCTTGATCATTTCTTTTAACTTCAAGATGTGCCTTAGACTTCTCCTAAGAAACTTCTTAGTGTTATCCGAAAGATAGTTATAGTCTATATACTAATGATCACTTCTATATCTATATAAACCCTCTTCAATTTAATTTTGAAGTTTTAATAGATTTCCTTCTATTCTTTTCATGGGATAAATACCATCAAACTTTACACAAACTGTTTCTACATCTTCTTCTTCACTTGTAGAGAAAAATTCATCATCATCATTGCAACCAAGGGTTTTTGAGGGTTCTTTACCTTCATTTGAAGTATCTTCACTTTCTTCCTTTTTTCCAACATCAACACATAATGCATTGCCTTCATCTTCAAGATCTTCCTTTGTGCTATTATCAGTTGATTCTTTATCTTCACTTGAAATGTTTTCAAAATCACATTTAGAAATAATGCATTCAAGAGTTTTCGATGATTCTTTACCTTTGATGATATTGATGGAGTGGTCTTCAATTTCTTCTTCCTCTTCCTTGCTTTGATATGTCTCCTCTAGATTTAGCCATAGATCCTTGGCAGAAGTGCATTGTCCCATGCTCTCTTTGATAGGGCTTGAGAGTCCACTAAGAATTGTCTTGAGAGCCAATGCATCATTCTTCTTTCCTTCCTTTTGAGCTGCAAACTTTGACTTGTTCTTCAACGGAACATATCCACCGATGGTTGCCTTCTAAATAGTTGCTCCCATTGTCTTCAAATACACTCTCATCTCTATTCTCCAAGTAGAATAGTTTTCCTCATCAAGGATTGGAACTTCATCATCCATTTGTGTGTCTATGGATCTCCTTCAAGCTTGTTAAGGTTTGTAGTGAAGGCCTGCTCTGATACCAATTGTTGGACACACCTACCACACTTAGAAGGGGGGGTGAATGCGTGTGGGGCTCTTTTTCCCAAAACTTCCCTATTGCACAAAAACTCATCAATTAGCATTCAACATTTATTCATTACCCATTGTTGTCATTTATAACCAGTTAGATGTGAGCACATATCAACAACATATATCAGCAATATATCATCAACAAGTCATCACCATAATGAACACAAAGAACACAAGATGTATGTACAATTTTCTTTTTATTATAGACTACAATCCTTGGGGTTTATCAACAACAATTGAATAGAGTACAACTCTACAAGAGCACCATATCTATATGCAAGACTTAGCTTACATTCTCAGCACCAACTGAGATGAGGCAACAAGCCTCAACAGATATCAATCTGTCAACAGGTACGCAACCTGTCAGTAGTGCAGCATGTGTGTGCACGTGCCCTGGCTCACTACAGCCCGCGTGTGAACATGACCAGTGTATAATGCAACAAGCATATATTTCTAAGCAACTAGGGTTTTTCTTTTCTTCACATGCTCAGATCCTCTGTAACCTGTAATCACTTTCTCTTCTATCTTTCACTATCCAAACTAACCCATATCCAAGCTCTCCAATAGCTTTCTCATCCTCCACAACAAATCAATATGAATGCTATCTCAATCATATATAAATAACTAGTATACCATAGCAATCATGTCACTACTGAATCACAAGAGTGTTGCTCATTCCATCAACCAAATCAACCAAATCGAGCCACATCATAGAATCCATACCAATAATGACCTAAGCATTCAATACACATCAAACAATAGCATCCATCAAGACAATAATGTAACCATACCAGTGTCTCGGTGATAGATCTGAGGCCATAGAATGCAGATCTGGAACCTGCCTCATCATCCAAGAGCTTGGCACCAGCTCAAACAAAATTCTCCATGATTTTATCCACTCCACGCTCCCTATACACAGTCAGACCACTTGTACACTCAACCTATACATAGCCATCCCACGTGTACATGCACCCTATACATAGAAATCCCATGTGGACATCAAAAAATAGGGTTTTCTATGAATCCGAGACTTTTGCCATCAAGATCTCTGACATTGCCGAAACTTTGATTCGTCCATGAGATCCTCCTCTCACTTTCTTCCTCATAATAGATATTCAATCATTCTCAAGATATCCACACCAATAGGATGCTCTCACAAGAATCTCTCCATCAATACTCCACAAGATATTCACAAGAAGCTCTCCATTGATCCACAAAAGGGATTCTTACTAAATGTGCATTTTACAAGAGATCCTAGCTTATTATTTATACTTTCATCTTCTAGGTCACTTAACCCAATTTTTGGTTACTTAACCCATTTCTAGGTCACTTAACCTATTTTCCTTATTTTAGGGTTAACCACTTTCCATGAATAGAAAGTTCTCCAATACTTTATCATTTAAATATTCCTTCTTGATTTTGTCACTACATTTTATCATTTAAATAATCTTTCTTGATTTTGTCACTTTACTTTATCATTTAAATAATTATTTCTTCTTTTCAAGCACTTTGACTTCTTTGACCTTTTGGGGGCTTCAAGCCTTCATATGGGGGTCCTCCAACTTCATAAGGCCATAACTCTCAAACCGTGAGGAGTTATGTGGCATTCCACATACCACCGGAAATGGCATGACAAGCACTATCCATCTAGGATAGTTTCACGAACAACTTGATTGATATTCATCTCATTATTCCACATACAAGCATGGGTCCTCCAACTGTTCTTCTAGGATAACTCAATCTGTAAAGCGTCTTCCCGTGAGGGATTTCACCATAAGGGGACCACTTTGGAGTTCATCCCTTTGTGCTCCTGATCAACCATGATAAGACAATATCAATCCACCACTGCATCATATATATCAACTATGCATCATGTATCAATGACAACTCATTGATCCATCTTAATCAATGCATCATATCAATGATCCATCTTTATCAATTGGTTTCCACTTGGACATCTATCATTCTCATCAAGGGCATCATATCAATTGGTTTCCACTTGGACATCTATCATTCTTATCAAGGGCATCATATCAATGATCCATCCTTATCAATTGGTTTCCACTTGGACATCTATCATTCTCATCAAGGGCATCATATCAATTGGTTTCCACTTGGACATCTATCATTCTTATCAAGGGCATCATATCAATGACCCATCTTTATCAATTGGTTTCCACTTGGACATCTATCATTCTCATCAAGGGAATCATATTCATTGTTCATCGATCATCAATCAATAAATTACTTGACATCAATCAAACCAAACCATTTACATAAATGGCATATGATCCAACTATCTCCCAAATAATCAAACCATTGGCATCAATGACAACATGATCCAACAATCTCCCCCTTTGGCATTGATGGCAATACCAACATTGATGTGAACTCCAATTACCAATTATTGATGTCAACATGTAGACAAGGCATGCTCTTCATAAATAGTCAATGTGACTATCTCTCCCCATCAATCTCTCACATCAATAAACATCAATCACATCAATGTGATTATCTCTCCCCCTTTGACATCAATGGCAAAGGGCCATTCTCCTCTTGGGGCTGCTCCCGCTATCTTGTTGCCTCTATATAATCTCTCCCCTTTTGAACAAGGGATATCAATCTAATGTAATTCTGAAAATACATCTAACCTACTCCCCCTGTGACCATCGCTCCCCCTGGAATTATGCCTCTATGCTCTTTCTTCAAATATAGGTCTCTTTTCTAGGTATGTATATGATAAATATCTCCTCCTAGAATCATGGGAAGAAGAATGACTCCCCCTAAGGGTATGTTTCTCCCTATCTTCTCTGCAAGATGAACAATATGCTACCATATGACGATCCTTGGACCTGTTCATGCATCAAACTTGTGCTATACAATTCATCTTGAAACAAAATATATGTCAACAATGAAATAGAGAATCATGAACAATATATCCACCAAGTGCATCATGTACCAAACTATTCCCACCATGCACAACACCCATGTACATCAACAATGTGCCAAAATATATCATCCATGAAATGTATCCACCATATGCCAACATGTGCATCTACCAATAGGCCAACATGTGCATCTACCAATTATGCCAAACATGTGCATCCACCAATATGCCAACCATGTGCATCTACCAACATGCCAAACAATGTATCATATCACTCATGATACATCTCCATCATGAACCAAGTGCCACAATCATGTATCAAATAAATACCAATGTTGTGAAAATCAAGTTATACCATATATGAGTGTACTACTATGCACCAATACCACAAAATGATGAGTCCCATACATGTATGCCAAGTCCTCCATAAAACATGTGCCAATCATCCAATCGTATGTCTCAACATGTAGCCCAATCCATATGAAAAATGCATGCACCATGATATCAACATATGCTTCCAATAATACATCATAAGATATACCAACCATGTACACCACAATCATCACAAAATGATTAATCCCAACAGATCATCATCAATCCATACTCTTGCGTTAATGCCATGCACCCAATATTTATTTTTATTATACCATTGTGTGATCTCACCATGAAAACATGTAGCAAACAGTCTCAGAACCTGTAATAAACAATGTCAGACCCTGGAATACAGAGTTATACCATCACATCAAAATCCAAGCCATGTGCATTGCCTTTTTCCCAAGGCTTTTCAAGATACACATGGTCTGTTGCACAATTGAGCGCGTTTGTACACGACCTATTCAAGGTCAGCACACATGTACACGCGTTTGTCACCACTGTTACCTGCATGTGCCTTAGTAAATGACACTTTTGAACTTCCCTTCAATCTTTCATTCTGATCTGGATGCTCTGTCTTCTTCACACACTTCTGTAGATGACCCTTCTCTTCAGAACTTGAGCTCTGAGTATCCATCTTTTCAAAGATGTCTCCCTTTCTTACTTCATTCCTTCTTCTATCCATGCTATGTGAAGTCCTCATCATGGACTTTCTTCTTGTGTTCAAGCACTCCTGGGATTTGTGGCCAAATCCACTACAACTGTAGCATCTCATGGAGTTACAATGGACAACAATCTGTCCTACTTGATCACATCTCCACCACCTCATTGTGTTATAGATTCTTCCATTATATCTTCTTTCATAAGATCTAAACTCAAAAGTTTTGTGACCATATCCATTACATGAATAACAATACCCATGAAAAACACTTTCATACCTTTGCTTTGGTGTCCCAAGAATGGCTTCTTGATGTCTTCCTTGCTTTGTTCTTTTAAAATTTTCTTTGCCTTGTGTAGATGGTTGTTTTGCAACATTGTCTTCCTTCTTTTATGGACTTACCTCTTGCTTCCTTGAGGTGATAGCTTCAATATGTTTATCTTCTCCTTTGTATCCAAGACCTGATTTATCACATGATGGTCTTTGACATTCCAAGATCTCATCCAAGATTCTTGAGCTATTCAAGATTTTTTTTTACTTTTCCACCTTCTTTCTAAGGTCAACAATTCCATCTTCTAATTTTCAACATGAATCTTCCTTTTCATTTATTTGAATCTTCAATAGTTCCTCTATTCTTTTGGCTTCTTCAATTTGGGTCTTGAGATGGACAATAGTTTCAAAATTTTTGCTAATCTCTTCTTCTACATTCATATCAAGGGCATCATATCAATTGGTTTCCACTTGGACATCTATCATTCTTATCAAGGGCATCATATCAATGATCCATCTTTATCAATTGGTTTCCACTTGGACATCTATCATTCTCATCAAGGGAATCATATTCATTGTTCATGAATCATCAATCAATCAATTACTTGACATCAATCAATGACATCAATCAAACCAAACCATTTACATCAATGACATATGATCCAACAATCTCCCAAATAATCAAACCATTGGCATCAATGACAACATGATCCAACAAAGGAGATTTCTCCTTTTAGGGGTGATATCAAAATACAATTCACAAAATTTCCAAGGGTTTTGGAAATCCATCTTCATAAGAGATATGTATCATTCAATGTTAAATTTGTGCCATTGATCTTTTAAGTATAAAGCATAGACCCTAGCAAGTGGTCTATGTGACAACATTTTGTAAGCTTGTTCAATAATCTCCTCACATACATATGTTAATCTTGCAATTTCCTAATCCTTTTTTGTAGTTTCTTGCATTTGTTTTACCAGGTCAATTTTTATCTTGGTATTTTCATTACCGAGGACTTCTAAATTTTCATTAAAATCTATTGAGGTTAAAGAAAATTTATCTTCCATCTAAGTGATTACTTGGTTATTCTCAATGACAAAAACAAAGTTCTCACATTTTGATTCTTCTTATTGCTTCCATTGCTACTTCACCTTGAGAAATCAACAACTGTCTCATCAAAACTTTAACTGAATTTGTGGCCATAATGTGTGTTAGAATCCTCTTTTGCAACCTATTTGAACCATATCTCCTTATCCTCTTCGGAATATGCTCAAATTTAATAGCTTCTATGTTAGTGTTTGTCACCTCGAATCTATATTCCTCAATACCTCATTTATGGAGGTGTTTATGAGTTTTTTGCAACCTCCAAGTGTCTTCTGTCCAGAATTGGGTAGGCATATGGATCTACTATTAGGTGAATATGATTTTTCCATAACTTACTTGGTCTGGCCCCTTCTACTCTTATCTCTTTAGGCTCATGTTATTTTGTAGTTGTGAACCTCATAGTTTCATTCTGGAACCCATACATAAATGATCATATTTACACACCCCCAGCATAGGGGTTTGGTGACCTCAATATTTGTTGCAATGCCTAGTTGTGTAGGTAAGGTTTGCAAAGGAGATTTCTCCTTTTAGGGGGTGATATCAAAATACAATTCACAAAATTTCCAAGGGTTTGGAAATCCATATTCATAAGAGATATGTATCATTCAATGTTAAATTTGCACCATTGATATTTTAAGTATAAAGTATAGACCGTAGCAAGTGGTCTATGTGACAACATTTTGTAAGCTTGTTCAATAACCTCCTCACATACATATGTTAATCTTGCAATTTCCTAATCCTTTTTTATAGTTTCTTGCATTTGTTTTACCAGGTCAATTTTTATCTTGGTACTTTCATTACCGAGGACTTCTAAGTTTTCATTAAAATCTATTGAGGTTAAAGAAAATTTCTCTTCCAACTAAGTGATTACTTGGTTATTCTCAATGACAAAAAAAAAGTTGTCACCTTTTGATTCCTCATATTGCTTCCATTGCTACTTCACCTTGAGAAATCAACAACTGTCTCATCAAAACTTTAACTGAATTTGTGGCCACAATGTGTGTTAGAATCCTCTTTTGCAACCTATTCAAACCATCTCTCCTTATCCTCTTTAGAATATTCTCAATAACATAGCTAATCTCTTCATGTATCACAAGTGTCTTTTTATCAACAAGGTTGTTGATTTCTTCTTTTCCTTTAACAATTGGAACCCCTAACAGGGTGGCACGATCTTCTTGCTATGGGGAATCTAGAATATCAAATGGCTCCTTAGCTTGGGCTAAGGTATTTTCCTTTGCAGCCATAGAAATATTTGATTCTAGTTCATAATCTATTGAGGAAATATCCTCCTACTCCTTCTTCACACTCTGCTACTTCTTATGCAATAGTTGATATAGGCTCTGTAGCATCCATGGATTCTTCAGCTACTAGAATTGTCACATTTTCTAAAGCATGTGATGAGTCTTCAATACATGGTTTTGATGCTACATTTTCTTCAAGATGGATAATGAACATGTCCCATGTGACACATGGTTGTATTCTTCATAATTCATCGAAAACAAATAGCTTAATCAACCCATGGTGTGCTACAACTTCTTATGTTCTCGATTGGACTTCTATATCCATCCTTTGGAGAAACTTCATTAAGTAATATGGAATGCCAATGATCCTCCAATGTCTCTAATGTTCCAAGATCTTAAAATGTTGTGCCAACCTAAAAACCTCGAATTACAATGGAATTTTGTGCAACTGTTGAGCAAAATCTATAGTAATTGCATTGATGTATCCAATGAGTATGTCAAATAATGCCATCCATATTGTTTGTTGGAATGTATGCTATGTTAGGACCACACAATGTACCTTTTTGCCTATACTTTTTGCCACCATTGTACTCTTGATCACCTACATTTAGACTCATCCTATCACTTTATCTGATCATCTCAAAGGTATACACCATCCCTTCTCATTACTATATGTTTACTCTGTTTTGCATAATATTTTACATCATTCTCGTACTTAACCATTGATTAGAAATGCATAAGTGTCCAAAGCTGTAGATTTGCATTCAAGGCCTATTGCTGAAACACAGAATGGATGCTGAAACACGGAGCTGCTACACAGTCCGAGGCCGCAGATGCTGAAACACGGAGCTGCTACACAGTTCGAAGTCGCAAGATGCTGAAACACGGAGCTAGTACACAGTCCAGAGTTGCAGATGCTGAAACACAGAGAAACCGCCAAAATCGACGATGCTGAAACACAAGGAAGCCGACACAGTCAGCGGTCAACAGTCAGAGCGCAATTCACGTGGCTGAAACAGCCCGTGAATTGCGATGCTGAAACAACATCCACCACAATGAAGAAGAAGTTGTCACACCAGCCGTAACAACAATATCTTATTCAGTTCCTGTAATAGCATTCGGTTGCATAAGACTAGGACATCCTATGCTGATTTAGAAAGAAGATCCGACTTAGGATAGGATTCAGATATGCATTGTAAAGATCGAAGGGATTTCCTCTTTAAATCAGAGGAAATCACCATTCGAGATATCCAAGTTTTGATACATTGAAGCGACTCCAGATAAGCGGGACGTATTCTACTCTTTCAAGTTGTAATGTGATATTTCGATAGATGAATATAAGACTGCTTTGAGTATCCTTCTCTAGCTTTTTCGCTCAGGGGAATCTTGTGAGAAGGGAGGGCCCACCTTCTTCACAAGATTCACCCATTAGATAGAAGTGTGTTAGTATAATTTATGTTTACGTTTTGTTT
>ML792026.1:311145-334227 GCA_009831015.1 Picea engelmannii
ATGACCAAGCCATTCCATCTTTCTGGCAATGAGCACAAGATTAGAAGAGCCCTAACCTCATCATCAAATTCCACTTTTACAGAACTTAGTTGATTAGTAACCGTATTAAATTCATTTAAATGATCTGCAACAGACCCACCTTTGCTACTCCATCAAACCCTTATTGTCTTTTCTTTCGAAATATTGAAAGCCACCGACGCTGCCAGGCTAAGCCGTATCATTCCTAGAGCCTTTCTATCAAGAATCTCCCATTCTTCATCCTTCATGGCCACCGACTTCTTTTCTACTCCGCTCAATGGTAGGAATAGATCCTTCTGATATAAATAGTCTTCCATCTGCATCTTCCATAACTCGTAGTTTTGGCCATTAAATTTCTCGACCCTAAACTTTCCATCTTCTGACATTGCTCCCACTTGAACTAGGAACCCTCTTTTCCTGCGAGTTACCTTATGCTCTGATACCAGTTGTTAGAAAAACAGGACCGCAGAGCAATAAAATAAAACAAATGCATAAACAAAACACAAAAGACACACAATACAAGAGAGACACATATTTATGTGGTTCACCTAGTGTGGGCTACGTCCACCAGAGAAATTGCCAGGTCCTTCCTTTATTATTATCCAGCAAATGAAGGGATACAAACTACAACAAAACCCATTGTAACTTCCTCTTCTTTCTCTCACAGTCTCCTCTCTCAGAATACAATATTCACCACCATACATATCCGCAATACATTTCCCTCATAAAAGAGGGTTGCCTTCTAGGGAAAAAAACCCTAACATAATCTCTATTGTTAGATCTGCGACCTTATAATGAATGGTCAAGATTTACAATGAAATTAAAATATACTTTTACAAGGAAATTTTTTCTTTGGGGGCTTCTCCCTCGAACCCCTACTTACCCCCAGACCCCCTGGACCCCGCAGAGGGGGTACCCCCCCTCTGCACTCCCCCGCGTGGAAGAGTGTACATACTTCTGGGGTGTAAATACTTCATGGGGTATAAACATGGCTGAAATCAAGGACCTCTGAATCAGGAAGATAATCAGGCTCCACAACCAACAATACAAGCCCCTCACATATCCCAGGACCTTTTTTTCACCTCCTGCTCATCGACGACAATTAAACAATTTTTATGGATTAGATTGCATGAGCCTGATATGTTGTTGAGCCAAAATATATTTCATATTTTTAAAGAGTTATCATGTATGGTTGTTTAAAAGACTATTTTCTTATCCATCATGCATGCAGGAATGAGTTTTTTCAGCTGAGGTAGCCATGGCAGAGGCAACAGAGGGAGAGGTAATTGGAACAGAGGCCCAAGAAGGTCAAGGTTCTCCATACACTTTGATGGTGACTCACAAGAGCTAGGCCAATTGTTTTAGGCAGGATTTTTCCATTGGATTGGGCAAGGAATGGTCCAACCTAGGCTTGAAAGGCCTCCTTTCCAAGCTCCACAAGCCTCTGGTATTCCCATGCCCCTCATGTCTCATTGCAACCCAAGGTTCCCGAAAATGACGGATGTCAAGAGATTGTCCATCCGACAGTCTCCCAACATCGTGGCTGGCCCAATTTGTCCCTACCTTCTCCCCAGCCTATTAACCCCATTGTCCAAGCTACACCTGTTCACTCACCAATCCAGTCCTCTCATGCTAGAAAAAGGTTGAAAACTGAGGCCCACCATGCCCTTGACAAAGGAAAAGCCATTGTTGCCCCTTCCTCACCCTCCAATGGCTCTGATAAATCTATGTCTTCCTAGATGAATTTGAGGGATGCTTGTTCTCATGTGATCAACGAAATTAGGCCTAAAGGCTCAACGCAGCCAAAGGCAAACATAGAAAAATCAAAGGGTGACAATAGAAATCAAGGAAAGATTGCATCTCATAGTGGGAAATATGGATTTTGAGTTTTTTTGTTTTATCTATTGTTGATGACAGTTGACTTCAGAAATGTTTGGACAACATATTTTATTTTTGGATATATGAGTAATGCATTTTTGAAAATAATCTCAAATATCAATGAGCTAAATTGTCAAATGTTAATGTGATGAGGGGAGTCACAAGGAGGGGTGTTTTTCTTAACTAACTAGTTATGTTATGATTGTTATGAGCTAAAGGGAGTAACAAGGGGTCCCACCTACTAGTTATTATTTATTTAAAACCCTTATTATGATTTATTACTTTTCCCCCCTTAACTAAAGATTCGGTTGAGTTTTAGTTAACATAACTAATGAGTTGGTTCAACTACTCCAACCAATTCTAATTTGCTTAAAGGAAAAATAAAAGGGAGGAACAAGAGGACGAAAGAAGGAGAAGCATACTAAGGTTTTCTCTTTGAGTTTATGTTGAAATAGTTCAATTTTCATTCATTCCTTAATTTATCACAAGCCTAATTATCTTTTATGATAGCAGGGTCTTATTGTAGACAACATCATTCAGGGCTGAATTACATCATTGAGAAACTTGTTTTTTAGAGGTGTTGATCTATCTTTGATACTCTTTGTAGACTTGTCTATTTGTGAATTAGTTTTCATGACTGACAAAGGCTATTGTGCAGAGTCGAGTGGGAAGAAATCTATGGCAAGATGATCCATCTTTTAGAAATCAGTTTTGATTTTCTATCAAAGGTCCTTTTGTATGTTCCATTGGGGATGTCTACGTTTGACTTTGGTCTGAAATTTTTGTATGAGATTTTGTAAAGAAAATGAATCTTTGGTGAATTGGAATGAAATAAAGGATTTCTTTATGCCTCATCTATCTTGATTATCATCTTGGTATCTTACTTTTGTATTTACACTTGTTTTCAACAACTATTATGTTCAGAAAATCATATTAAAATGAATTTTCCAACAATCTTTTAATTGTGAAAAGACTAGCCTAAGAACTTGTAATTGATTTGTGAGTTAGGATTTTATTTTTTGATGGCTATAAACCTAGGGTGACATTCCCGAATATTTTTCTTTAGCCAAGAAGAATCTGAAAATGCTTGACTATGATCATTTCATATCTTTTACTCAACATTTATTAGGCAGCCATACTGGGGAGATCTTTGATATCTTTCCAGTTAATGTTTATACTCGATTTTCATCGATACATCTATTTTTCTGATATTGATTGTTTGGTTGTTTTATTCCTTAATTACTGTGCTTGTTGCAAGGAAGCCCAATATTGAGCTCGGTCTCCAAGACCAAACCAATATTGCTTTGAATCTGTTTAACACCATTTAGACACTGCCAATACCTGTGTTGAGCTTAATCACTCTTGGGCAGCAATTGAACGAGATATCAGTGCACAAGAACGTTGGGAAGCTAGATGTAGACATCCTAGAAATCAACAATGACCATCTTGTTTCTTCAGTTTTAGCCTTTCTTTCATGTCCTTGGACTCTCGTTGTTTTAGTATAAGAAGAGGCTTATCACCGTAAATCAATCCTATTTCTGAAATAGGAAGAAGGAACGTTGTGTTATATGCCCAACAAAGTTCTCTAAGGATAAATTTGTCTGATTCGTCCAGTTCATCTTTATTTCCCTCATATATCCTCCACAGGATGGAATCTAGGGGTGGCTCTGGTGGTACAGGAGGTGCTTCCTCCTCTCATGATTCATCTTCGTCAGTGATTGGTAGCTTATATAGCTACCATATCCTTGTTCAATCTACCACAAATCCTACCAAACTTGTTAAAAAGTATGGGCTTTTTCAGTTTGAAGAAGACGCCACAACCACACCGTGGCCTGTGTCCTCTCCTCTTAACCTAGCACCTACTACTCGTACACTTCCTAAATTTAAACAACATCTTCCTAGGTTTTCAGGAAATAACACTGTCACTACAAACGAACACTTGGTGGAATTTTCTAATGCTTGTCATAACATAGGATCTAATGACAATGATACTTGCATGTGCTTATTCGTAAATTCCTTGGAAGAAAAGGATATGGCCGACTTCTTTGACCTTCCTCCTACGATTCTATCTACTTGCGAGGAGTTAATCTATTGGTTCATATCCACTTATGGGAAATCTAAAAGCCCAGCCGAGAAGTTAAGGGAATACAATAACATCACCTATAAGGATGGTGAGACCATGAATTCTTTCAACTTGCATTTCACCAAGTTATACAATCAAATCCCCGAACTTATCTGCCCTAAGAACCAAGCCGCTTTCATGCATTACTACAATGCATTACCTTCTCCCTACCATCATAGGATCAAGGAAAAATCCATTGATAATATTGGTTCTACTCTGCATGCTTGTTCAGAGTATGAAGAACAACTTGAAAGAACTGGTCTTCCCCAGGGAGAGTCGGTTAGATAGACAGACATGTCTGCCCTTTTACATCGTCGATTAGACAGACAAACATGTCTGCCCTTTTACATCTAGTATAAGACATGAACAATCATATGATATCATATGAGTGGAAATGAATTGTCTCCCCTCTCACCCTTGGAGCTTCGTCCTCTTCTGAACCCCCCTTTAGAAGTCCAGTGGAAAGTAATTTTCAGCCTAAAGCTATCTTGCCTCGAAGTTGGTGTAACTTCTGCGAGGAACACCACGAGGAAACCACATGTGAGGTAAAGAAGAGTGCCAAAGATAAGATATTTGGTAGGAGACCAAAAGATACTATTGTTGTCCTAGATTTTATAGAGCCAGAAGACATCATGGTCATCAACACTAGGAACAAAGCCTATGCTCCCAAGGGAAAATTTGAGCCTCCCCGCAGTTCTTCTAGGCCGAGCTCATCCTCACCCGCTGCTACTGTCCAGGTTCCTAAAGTTAATGAGAGTCAAGGAATCACTCCCCCTCTCCCCTCTTCCAAATACAATATCTTGAATCAGTTGGCCAACATTAAAGTAGATGCAACCCTTCTAGACATGGTTGTCATCCCTGAACAACAGATGCATCTGAAACAATTCATGGAAGGAAAATATTTTTTTGTATCAAATCTTTCCGAAGAGGTAAACGAAGAGTATGTTTCTATAAATAAAGTAGGTGTACATAACTTTAGATATCTATAAAAAATCCCCCTTTTTATATTTATGTAAAGATTATGGATAAGATTGCCCATTCTTGCCTCATTGATGGTGGTTTTGGCCCAAGTGTGATGTTGAAGAATATTATGGAAGAGCTAGGCTTGTCTTGTACAAATGAAAATGCCAGAAGCATGCTCTCCTATAATAGTCTACAACAAAAAATCATATTCGAGATTAAGGATGTGACCTTGTTTTTATGCGCTCATCCTGAAATAAGGACAACCCTCAGCATTCAGGTAATTGATATGCCCATAAGCAATTACTCAATTATCTTAGGAAGAAATTGGAAATCCTTAATAGGTGGGTACCTCTCACTCAACGTAACACATTTATCTGTGCCTCGGAATGGTAAGAACATTATAGTCCATAGAGAGGGAAGGATTTCACCCTACATAGAGAGTGTTCCACAATCTAGTGTAAACTATATCAAAGAGGACCTAGGAGTGTATTCCATCTTTGCTGATGAGGATAATATTCCTTTGGAACAAATCGATTTAGATGATGATATGTGGCACATGCACTTTGATGGTTCACGCTCTAATGAAGGTAATGGGGCTGGAATTATCTTGGTTTCCCCTACAGGGAAAAATCATAATTTGTCTTACAGGTTAGAATTTTCTTGTACAAACAATGTCACTGAATTCGAAGCTTTATTATTAGGCATTGAAAACTCTCGTAATCTTGGTTGTGGTCACCTTTCAGTTTTTGGAGATTTTGATCTTGTTGTGAACCTGATACGTAAGATATGATCTCCTAGAAACAAGTTGATGGAACGATACACCCAAACGGCTTGGGCACTTATCTTGAACCTTTTGTCTTTCAACATCACTCATGTTAAGAGGGATTTGAATTCAATGGCTGATCGGTTAGTTGCCTTTGCATCTTCTCCTAATCAACAACTCTTGCCTCATAGGCCTAATTGTTCTTTTCAATCTCTATATTGTCCATATATCCCTGACAATGTAGAATGTTGGTAGGCCCTCCCTAACAATGAGATCATTTGTGCTTTCATTCAAGATTAACCTCTCAAGCTCGAGGAAATTATATCTATAGAAAACAATAAGATTCTTGAGCTCTTGAATCCTCTTGAGAGTTCGTTTTCATCAAGTGATGTAGGCAATAAAGAAAAACAGAAGGAATGGGAGTTATGAAGGAGGGTGGGTGAAACCATCCCCTTGAACATTGGGGAGCTCGAATCTTCAAGGAACATTAACATAAGTACCCAATGTTCTGATAAAGAAGAAACGAAGATTGCCAAGCTAGTTGGTGGATTTTAAGAGGTTTTTGCTTGGCTTTATAAGGATCTTCGTGGTTTTGATCTCGGTCTTTTACATAATTCTATTCCCATCAAGGAAAGCATGAAACCAGTTATGCAAGGACAAAGATCTATTAACTCTACATTTAAAGCAACCTTTCAAAGGGAGTTGGAAAATTTCTTAAGGGCTGGGATTATTTTTTCAGTTCACCCTGAATGGGTTTCCAATTGGGTACATGCTTCGAAGACCCTTGATCATATTAGAACCTGCATTAATTTATGCACTTTCAATCAAGTTGTTATGAGAAATCCTTTTCCTCCTCTCAACATGGAAATAATTCTGCAGCAAGTTGTAGAGTTACATTTGAGGCCCTTACTTGACAGTTTTTTGGGTTGCAGGAAAACCAAAGTAAAAGGGGCAGATGCTTACAAAGAAACTCTTATCACTATTTGGGGTACCATGTCTTACAAATGCCAGATTTTTGGCTTACCTGATGCAAGTACCACTTTTAAAAAGACTATACACACAACTCTTGTTGAATTGATCAACATCCATATCTACCTTGATGATCTAATCATATACATTAAACGGATGATAATTACCTCAGAGTTCCAGGTGTTATTTTTGGATCCTTTCAAAAAACAAATTGTCCCAGATACTAACTCTTACATTCTAAAAGATATACATGAGTAATCGTTTTTCTACAGCACTAACGATTCTCATTTGAAACATTACGAGGGACCAACGTGAAAATTTCTAATGCTATTTGGATTTTCTATATATTGGTAGCCTAGCTCTGCTTTCATTTTTGTGCTTCTCTTTTCCACTTTACAATAGTTTCACTTCTGCTTGAACTTTCCTTGTTTCTTTTTCATTTTTTCTTTTATTGCTGTTGTTTTAATTTCTGCATTTTTTTTACTTTGGTCATGATTTTGTTTCCTATCATCTTTTAGTTAATTTGGTCAAAATAGGATGTTGGATCAATTCTTCCACAGTGACATTGTTGCAAAGCATTGCTAGTCAATGACAATCAATCTTACACAATTGTTATGATGTTTCCTCTGAAGGCACCCTTGAAATTGTTACATATTTCCACTATTGTCTTATAACGAATTGGTTATCTCTCATTTATTCTTGCCATTTCTTCATCCATTGAGATTTTTAAGAGCAAGTCTAATTTTTTTCTCCTTGAAGTTAAGAGCTGATTTTGGTTGAATGATTATGCATACAGTGGTAAAACCCCTCATACTTAACACTTTTCATGAGTTATTCCCAAATTCTCGGTCATTTTTCCATTAAATCCGCTCACTTCCCCCTGTTGCATAATCTTCATGGTTAAATCTCCTTGATATGTTATTCTTGGTTTATGAAACCATGAGTTCTGAGTTCTAAATCTGTTGAAAACACATTTCCCTATGGAGTCACCAGTTTGTTGATGATTAAAATCGCAACGAAGTTTTGCCTGCAAAGTGTTGCTAAAGCCTATTATTATAAAAGCTAAATAATACTAGTAGGTGGGACCCCCTTGTAGATTGGAGATAATATATGACTCTTATTTGATGTTTGTGCCACTGTTTGACATTGTTTACATGGTTGATGAGATCTTATTGGCGATAGATTTAGCTTATTATGTGTTGGTTCTATGTGCGACAAGTGAATGTTGGGTAAGGCATGTTATGTTTTCTTCTAAGCTCTAATCAGATGTTGTGATTGCCTATATTATCCATTATACTATTGATATATGTCCCTGGACTCGTTACTTTGACACCTGCACAACATACATTTTAGTAATAATACTAAAGAGAAGTTGGAAAAAGGCAAAAGAAATATAATCAAATGCAAAGGGAAGGAATTAAACTATGTTATATACTACTCTACATGCATTTTAAATGGTCGTTGTCAACCCTAGCAATAAGCTAATAGTCATGCGATTTGATTGATTTATATGAAGTGGTGATTTATGGTATGTCATAAGTTTGATGTGGGTTGCGCTATTGGTTTTGTGGGTGATGGTTTCGATACATGGCTTAATTAATTGAGTTAATGGGAATCTTGTTGGCATGTACTAACAAATTAATGGACTAGGGATGGAGGCGACGTGCATTTATTGCACGTCACCATTACTCCTTCCACTAGCTGCCACCCTAATCGGCTATTGTTCAAATGTGTTTGTTGTGGTTATGCTCCGACTTTCAAGCAAAGGGAGAACTGCTCCGCCAACTTGAGTTTTAAGGTGCTTTGATTGTAGGTATGTATTTCTTTTTCCATCCATGAGTCTCCTCTGATTATGAAATAGATATTGGATTATATGTATTGGTTTGTGCTTTCCTTAAGTTTGGAAACTGTGTTAAATTGTGATTTTGGCATGAATCGTTTGTGGCTTTCACTGCAATAATGTTTTGAGTCATAGTGTTATTGGTCGTCCTGAGTTTTAGCGGACATAGAGCATCTCTATCATCCTTACTGGTTTTAGCTGGAGGGTTTCATTGGTCTAGGATGGCTGGCTATCTTCATGCATTCATATCCCATACCCAGTCTTGGATTTTATGGAGTTTAATGGGTTTGAAACACCTTGTGTCACTGCGCATTATTCACTATGGGCATTGGGTTGTTCTTGCTACTATTGGTCGTGAATTGGGTTATGTTGTTTCTTCCCGGATCTACTTCATCTCAGTGTTGTTAGTTGGTTGGATGGGAGAGACATGAGGGTTATACCCTACATGTGCTAAGTATCATTACAAGGCCCAAATGGAGCCTTTCTCCTCTTCTCATAGTTTCTCTTGTAACGGGATTTATCACCCTATCCACGAAGTCAATTATGGTATTTCTTGTCTATGCACCATTGGTCTCATAGATTTTCACCATCAAGAAGAGTCGACTCTAGCCTCCCTATGTTGGTCCACAGATAAAACCCTTGATTCCTCAAGTCCGAGTGTTGATAGAGGAGTCGTTATGGCATGTTAGGTGTACTATTGATAGTTAGGGATTGGTGGTGTATTGTCGACAGAGTGGATTACTGGCTCGCCCCGTTAATTATGTGAGAATGGTGTGGTTTTTGGTATCTAGTCACTGCCATTGTTATTATAACTAGATGGATAAGCTCAACACTATTTTTAACTAATTAATTCATAGCATTGCTTCATGCGTGATGCGCGGGTATGTGTGGCGTCCCTATAGTATGAGTTAATGACTACTGTGACTGTGTGTTCTTAATTGATAAATGGGTTATGGAAATCATGATGACTATGGAATTTCCATCCACTATATATGTTATGGTTATTAGATTGTGTCATCAAGGATGGGCACAAGCTTTTACACAATATGGTTTTGTCGCAATTTGATTGATTTTAGAAATATTGTTGTTGCCTCCTTGTATTGGATTGATAGCTCAACATGATAGCTTGAGTTAATGATACCATGACTGTGTGTTTTAAAATTGTCAAATAGGATGTTGCAATCGTGGTGATTATGGCATGGTTCTCCACTGTGTTTGTTATCGATATTAATTGATTACGCCAGTAGAGAAGGTTAGGGGTTTTTGAACATGGCTTTATTGCAATTTAATCGATTTGTGTTGTAAAATCGGTCCAGTTGTTGATGCCTCATTGTATTGGATGGATAGCCCATCATTTTGAATGTTTAGATTCAAAGAAAATTGGACTTGTACAGTCAACTCACAGCATAGCGTGAGTTGAAGTGGTGCTTGTTGTCTGTGTGTTTAAATGGCAAGTCAGGATCTTGCAATTTGGATATGAATTGTGGTGTCAACTGTCCACTATGTATGTTAAATGAATACCATGATTTTTAACAGTGATAGGCACTGGTGTTGTGACAGTATAACTTCGTTGCAATTCAATTATTAAATGATTAAAATACAAAATCAAGCACAACATTTGATTTTGTATTTGATGATTGGAATGATTAGTGGGCATTGGTTGATTTTGATGCCGAATGGAGTGGAAATAGTTTATTGTTTATGGATTTGGGAATTGTTTGGAAATATTAAATGGATAAATGAGAGGAGAAGAGCTCCCCTACAGGCTGTTGTGGAATGCATACTATCTTGTTTTGATGATACTATGTTAAATATTTGGTTACAACAGTGAGCAAGTTAAATGTGCAGAGTTGTTAGGACGGTACATAGTAATTGTTTGGCTCTCAGTGGTCATTTGGTTGGTGTGTTTCCTTTTTCAAAATGGTTTTATGGATCACTAATTTTATGAACAATAATCGATGTCCTTCCCTACCATTATTTCACTTTCCACTAATTACAACCCCCTTGCCTTCCCACATTCATTTTTCACTCCATGTTCTAAAATTAATTACAATCAAGAAAAATGATGTATTGAAGCAGTTTAAAGTCGTTGGATTACAATGGTGTTCTTTTTGGTTGCATTACAGTTGATTATTGTCGTCTTTGAGAAGTAACAATGTTTCTTTCCCGCTCATTTTATCATGTTTTTTCTTAATACAAGCCCCTCGGATATCCCAGGACCTTTTGTTCACCCCCTGCTCATTGATGACAGTTAAACATTTTTTATGGATTGGATTGCATGAACCTGATATGTTGCTGAGCCAAAATATATTTCATATTTTTAAAGAGTTATCATGTATGGTTGTTTAAAATACTATTGCTAATCCATCATGCATGCAGGAATGATTTTTTTTATCTGAGGTAGACATGGTAGAGGCAACCGAGGGAGACGTAATTGGAACTGAGGCCCAAGAAGGAAAAGGTTCTCCATACACTTTGATGCTGACTCACAAGATCTAGGCCAGTTCTTTCAGGCCAGATTTTTCAATTGAATTGGGAAAGGAATGGTCCAACCTAGGCCTGAAAGGCTTCCTTTCCATGCTCCACAAGCCCCTAGTATTCCCATGCCCTTTCATGTCTCATTGCAACCCAAAGTTCCCGAAAATGACGGATGACAAGAGATTGTCCACCCAAGAGTCTTCCAACATCGTGGCTGGCCCAATTTTTCCCTACCTTCTCCCCCGACTATTAACCCCATTATCCAAGTTGCACCTATTCACTCACTAGTTTAGTCCTCTCATGCTAGAAAAATGTTGAAAATCGAGGCCCACCATGCCCTTGACAAAGGAAAATCCATTGCTTCCCCTTCCTCATCCTCCAATGGATCTGATAAATCTATGTCTTCCCGGATGCATTTGACGGATGATATTTCTCATATGATCAGTGAAATTAGGCCTAAAGGCTCAACACAGCCAAAGGAAAACATAGAAAAATCAAAGGGTGACAACAACAATCAAGGAAAGATTGCATCTCAGAGTGGGAAATATGGCTTTTGAGTTTTTTTTATTTTATCTATTGTTGATGACAGGGGACTTTAGAAATTTTTGGACAACATATTTTATTTTTGGATATATGAGTAATGCATTTTTGAAAATAATCTCAAATATCAATGAGCTAAATTGTCAAATGTCAATGTGATGAGGGGAGTAACAAGGAGGGGTGTTTTTCTTAACTAACTAGTCATGTTATGATTGTTATGAGCTAAAGGGAGTCACAAGGGGTCCCACCTACTAGTTATTATTTATTTAAAACCCTTATTATGATTTATTACTTTTTCCCCCTTAACTAAAAAGTCGGTTGAGTTTTAGTTAACTTAACTACTGAGTTGGTTCAACTACTCCAACCAATTCTAATTTGCTTAAAGGAAAGAGAAAAGGGAGGAACAAGAGGAGGATAGAAGGAGAAGCATACTAAGGTTTGATCTTTGAGTTTATGTTGAGATAGTTCAGTTTTCATTCATTCCTTAATTTATCACAAGCCTAATTCTCTTTTATGATAGCAGGGTCTTATTGTAGACAACAACATTCAGGGTTGAATTACATCATTCAGACACTTGTTTTTCAAAGGTGTTGATCTATCTTTGATAGTCTGTGTAGAATTGTCTTCTTGTGACTTAGTTTTCATGACTGACAAAGGCTATTGTGCAAAGTCGAGTGGGCAGCAATCTGTGGCAAGTTGATCTAGCTTTTAGAGTTCAGTTTTTATTTTCTGTCAGAGGTCCTTTTGTATGTTCCATCGGGGATGTTTAAGTTTGACTTTGGTCTGAATTTTATGTATGATATTTTGTAAAGAAAATGACTCTTTAGTGAATTGGAATGAAATAAAGGATTGCTTTATGTCTCATCTATCTTGATTATCATCTTGGTGTCTTACTTCTATCTTTACACTTGTTTTCAATAACTATTATATCCAGATAATCATATTAAAACAAATTTTCTAGCAAGCTTTTAATTGTGAAAAGACTAGACTAAGCACTTGTAATTGATACTTGTGAGTTAGGATTTTATTTTTTGATGGCTATAAACCTAGGGTGACATTCCTCACTATTTTTCTTTAGCCAAGCATAAACTGAAAATGCTTGAGTAAGATCATTTCATATATTTTCCTCAACAAAGTGGAGGCCAAATATTAGTCTTGAAAGATAGTTGGACTTGAAACACTCTCTGTTGCAATATCCCCTTAATAGTATTTAGCTACTTTTATTTCCCTTCTACATTCCTCTATCTCTTGTGCCAATAACATGTATTTTGAAAGAGTGGTCCCAAGCACAATTAAACAACAAATTTCCTCTCTAGTATTACTCGAATGCTTCTTAGTGTGCAACTTGTTTCAAGTTTGGGAACTGGCATAGTTTCTTAATTTATTGTTTCAGCTAAGTTAATGTTCTTTCAGTTATTGTTTTTATACTACCATATTATGGATCAGGAGCTTTAATGTCTTGTTGATTGTAACATACAAGTAGCTAATGTTTAGAAATTTTAAAATAAATATTTTTGGTTTAGCTAGATATAATTTTGCCCTTATATTTTAACATGTTACAATAGATTATCTTAAAAATTGCCTTCTACAATTTACAGAGATAAAGATTTACAGAGATATAGATTATCTTCTACATGTTACATTTTTTTCATATTTAAATATTTTCATGTTCAGGTTTCGGTTAATTATTAACCTATTCCCCAATTAATTAAAATTTAATTTATTTACATGTTTTGTGTTTTAGGAGGTGGACAAGGTCGAATTCGGCCCCGTCCATGTACATGTACATGCTCAAAATCAGGCCTATCCCTATACATGGACATGAACAAATTTGGGCTTTACACGGACAGGGCCGAATTCGGGCATGTCCCTATACAGGGACAGGGTCGAATTCAGCCCTGTCCATGTACAAGGACATACCTCAACATTGACAAACCTCCGATCATTTTTAAGTGTTATACAAATTCTCACAATCACTCACCTAACATTTGAGTTTGATAAAGAGTGGAAACAAACACAATACATGCAAGATCTTGTACTAATTACTTGAAAGACTTCAAAATGATTCTCTTACTTTCATTTTTCTATGTATTTGTCTGTGAAAAATTAAGAAACCACTCATATAGTTAATTGTTGTGTGGGTTTTTGGTTTTTCGTTTATTGTGTTTCTTGGTTAAGTACCAAGTCAAGATAATGTGTGATCCTCTTCTCTCCCGGGATGGTCCATGAGACCTAGGAGAAGTTAAAAAGGGCATGATCACATCTGGTCTTCCTCGTATGTTGGGATTATAAAAGCTTATAAGTTATATCATGGAAATCATGTGGACATTTTTCCATTAAAGAAGAACTTACCTTGGTGACTTTGTCTTGAAACCCCCTTGATTGAGTTACACCCCCCTTAATTATTTTGTGGGTTTTTGGTTTTGTTCTTTGCTTCTTCCTAAAGAAAGTTAGCCACCTTGACTTATTTTTTCTTGTTGATTTTTATGATTTAACAATTAATATTTTATGTTATAAAATATTATTTGTTTAAATTATTTAATTATTTAATTGAGTGGCTATGACCCCTCTAGGATAGTTCTTCTTGGTTTATTAAGCCATCATGAGCTTATCTCTCCAACCTCTTGCTGACCCCTAAGGGTCTTTTCCATCTTGTCATAGGTTTCTTCTTGGTTGTTGTTTGGGGTTTCTGGTTCTCCTTGCTGGTGACACCCTCCTCATTTTTTTGTTGGTGTCGCCCTCCTCATCTCCTTGTTAATTCCACTCTATGTATATTTATGTTGTCCTCTTTTATTGCCGGTGCCACCTCTATATGTTGTTGGTTAGTCTTTTGATATTTTACCCTAAAAGTTCTTCTTGGCAATTTGTTCCAAGTGTCATGATGAGATCTTCCCTAAGGGTTTGATCAATGATAGCTTGAAGATTTTTATGAGTATATATTTAAGAGGATAGAAACAACATATCAAGTAATATTTTTTCTTTTTTTAGTTAAGTAAATGTTTTGTCAGTAATTGTTTTTAGGCTACCTGATTATGGATCTAAATTTTTAATGTCTTGTTGATTGTAACATACAAGTAGGTAATGTTTAGAAATTAAAATAAATGTTTCTTTTTTAGCTAGCTATATTTTTTTCCCTTAAATTTTAACATGTTACACATAGATTATCTTAAAAATTACCTTCTACAATTTACAAAGATATAGATTATCTTCTACATGTTACATTTTTTTTTTTATATTTAAATATTTTCATGTTCATTATATATAGCAAGTAAAAAATATAGTTGTTCTAGTTTTTTCAATATATGTCTTTGATTCTTTGAAGTTGTTATAAATGCTTAAATGCCTTCAAGTTGTTTTATAAATTATATTTCCATTTTATGCTTCTATAACTTATGAACTTTCATATTCAAGATGCCCAAGACTTTACTATTCGGGGAAACCATGTCTCGCATCATAGGATGGAGCTTCTCGTTCGAAGAGAATTGATATTTCTTAAATATAGGAGAGACTTGAAACTAATTGTATCATCATAGTGAGAAATCTGGTCTACTTCATCTTCGGGCAAGTTCTAAATTGCAACACATGTGAGACCAACTTATACGAAAGCAAGCTCGACAGAGTGAAATTGTTGCAATTTATGTGCAAGTTGTTGATTCATCCACACTGTGGGTTTGATGGGTGTATATGTGTTTGTTGAAAGCATGACAATATTTGGATATATTTTTTTCTATTCATCATGGCAGAGAATGAGTTAATGGTGTTGTTGAAAATGTCTTGAAATTAAAATTTAACCCAACATATTGAGCCTAGACAACTCAATATGAAGTGTATTGGTTTTGTTCGAATTTGCTACTCTAACAAATCATAGGGGAAATCCAAGACAATGATTGGACAGTGACATTGAAGATTCAGAGATTAAAGACACAGATAAAGACTCCAAATATGTGAACAATTGTAGAAGAAAAATAAAGTATATGAATTGATGTCATATGTATCATAATATATTCTTGTATCCCTGCGTGGCAATACAATTAATATAACAGTAATTCCTAAGTCTGGTTGGTAAAGTGTGTTGTAGCTTGAAGGGAATTATAATTTCATGTTTTGTTTCCTCTAAATGTTCCTTGATGAAATATTGTTTGAAGAATGATGCACTATAAGTCCTCATTGGCACGTTCAAAGAATGTAAACTTGACTTGGATACATCCGATATCCAAACTATTTTCCTAAAGAACTGGAAAGCACTGTGGTTGGGTACCTAGGTGTATCAGTGTATGGAAATATGTCCATAGGATGGATAGTTGCTCGTACAATCAGGTCGATGGAGTACAATAGGTTCCCAGTCAATCTGTGTGGTATCGATGGTAGGGTTGGTTCCTAGTCAATTTGTGTGGTACCGATTATAGGGTTGGTTCCCAACTAGTATGTGTTCAAGATAATAGTTCCACAAGTGAATTGAGGAGAATGGACTTTTTGGTTCTAAGGTGGAAGTGAGTTGCTTGTTATTGCTAAAGAAACCAAGGATTGATAACAAACTTATTTTTGAAGTGGAATAGTGAGATTGCAACATGAAGGTGTTGTTCTGGATGCGACAGAGAGATCTTTTTGGATTTTGGTCCAAGGGAAGATGATAACAGTTCTTGTGGTTGTGGTGAATATTGGATAATGGTAAAAATAAGGTAAATTTTGTATGAGTTGTGTTGAATAAAACTAGACTTGACCATATGTAAATTTGAATTACACTTTGTGTTTATAGCAAGTTTATTATTTCATGTTTTGATCAGATGTATTGATCCTTGAAAAGTTTAATCTTGTACCTATTGTCTCCATGAGATGGAGTTTGTTAATTGTATGTACATGCATATATGTAACATGTAAAAGGAATATCACTATAATACCTGGATAGGCATGCATACCCCTATGCCAGGTGTCTATGATGATTTGAATAACTTGTTCGGTATAGTACAAAAACCTATGTTATAGAGTTGGTAATCACTTGGAGGAGTGGGCCATGTGTTGGTTGGATGCTCTATGAGTGGACCATGTTGGTTGTAGAATCTAAGAGGTGTCTAGAAGCCATAAGTTTTACATTCAAAGGGAGTTCAACCAGAGGTTGAATGAACCATGTACATGAAGGACATCCTATTAGACTGGCGGTTGTAGTGGTTAGCTACCCATGCATTCTAGTGAAAGGTTGCTCCTTCATATGGACTTTTACAATTTGGTAATGTCTACATCATCAAGGTACAAGGTGAAAGTGCCAGGATGGACCATATATAGATTGTGATGATCAGGAGGTTCTTCAATTCATGTTGGAGCATTTATTGTAGAGGACTAGATGATTATGAAGAAATGACCAGGGAAAGATTAAGACAAGTAGTCATTAAGGGGGAGTGTTGGAATTATTAACTCCTACTTGTCTTATGTGCGATAATGTTTGTGTTTGTTATGATTATTGGTCATTATTGGGTAGAATTAGTTTCTATGGAAAGAGTCTATTTTCAAGTTTTTAGGAGGCTATTAGATCCAGTTGGATTTGAGAGATTCTCTGCAACTAATTAGCTCCTTGATTGGTGTGTGGTTGAGATATTCTTTCAAATGGCTGACCAATATAGTGTGTCTATATTAAGACAATATTCATGTATTTGTATGTGCACTATTAAATTGATTTAATAGAGCACTCAAAACAATTTTGGTATGTAATAATGTCTACTCTCCCGTTTCCTTACAGTTTGATCACAACCACTGTGAAAATAAAGGAGACAATGTGGAAGAAATCTCCTAGCACTATAGAATGGATTGTCTATTTGCCTCTAAGAATACACCCAACAAGGTGAGTATTATTTTGATCATATCCTTATTTACAAAAAATGTGGTGGGGGACTTTTGTTTCCACAAACAATCAAGAAATGAAACTTGACGAAAAATTCCATTTTTAATGATTGTTTTCAATTTCCGAGCATCGAAACCCATTTTCAGGAAACGATGTTGAATCAGGATTGTTTCTCAAATAATTACTTTGTTTCAGTGGCATTGAATATTTGGACAATGTTTAGCATCTCGAATCATGCATTGAATTGTTGGGTAAAGTTGATGCATTAAATAGTTGGGTAATGTCTTTATCATGTTTTTCTTTGGATGATGCCATCGTCGAATTCATGGGTAATCACCAATTGAATCAAATACTTTGTTGGTTTGAAAGATGAGGAAATTATTTCCTAGATGGTGTTGACTTGGAAGTAATGATAAGAAATATGCACTATGTCATAGAGTAATAAATATTGTATAGGTTGGGATATATATTATTGGATTTAAATGCTTTTACATCCAATGGTGTATATCCTAGGTTGTACAATGTCTATTACTTCGTTTTGGGGTGTGTTACGAGGGAAAAAATATCTATGGACAAGGGTAAACCACAACAGACAGGTATGACTGCAGAAATCAACTCAATTCCATTGTATGCTATATCAACCAATGTGCAAGATAAGAAAGAGGCCTACCTCGATCCAACGTTCGATGATGTTCCACCATTGAGCACTTCAACCCAAATATTTATACCTGCAATAAGTTCTTAACAAACAAGCAAGGAAAGTATATAGTGATAATGCAAGAGGGTTAGCACATTAGATAGCATAATCCATTAATAAACATTACAAACATGCCCATGGAAAATAATCATATATTTGCACGATACCAATAGGAAGGGAAAGGAGTATTTCTATTAATAATTGATCAGAAGAAGTGACAACATTACAAACTTCTTTGTCGGCACGGTTCGAAACCAAGGAACCAAGTTCCTTCCAACTGAGCCTCCACCACTTGAATCCTCCACCAAAGGCAAGCTCAAAGGAGAGAGACAATGAGGTTCTCTCAACAATAGGGAAAGACCTTGGGGGCTGAAAACTGTGTTCAAACTTGAGGGACAAAGGGATGCAGACTCAATATGAAGTAATTTATCTAGAGTAACTTTGCTCTCAAAGTTGAATGCTTTCTCCTTCTTATCATAGCTCATTATTGCGCTCTTATAGCCTTCAAAATACAATTGAAGGGTCGAGTCAAAACATTTCCAGTATATGGAAGGCCAAAGATCAGAGATATCATGTCGTCACATGGAAACCTAACTCCATTTTTGTATTTTCTAGCACAAATCCCGATGTACATGGGCTATAGTGGAGCAGCCTGTGTATACGCTTGTTGTATAGATGATAGGGCGTGTATATGTGGAAAAATGTGTATTTTAATCTCTGGATTCATCAAAAATGGATGATAATCCTGCATAGGGAAATGGAATAAGGCCCTCTGTGCAAGATAACAATGGTGAGGAAAATCTTGCTATAACAGGGTGCATATTTTTTATCGGAAACAATTGGCATACATTGAATCTTTTATCGCCTATATCACTGAGTTGATTTGTAAAGAAAAATCCCAAGAAGGAGGATGAAGGAGATAAGTCCAAGGTATGATATTTTGTAGCATCCACAAGGAAGAGGGATATTGACATCCTTTGATGAGCTACTGAGTCCTTATTTTAGGAGAGAGAGATTATATATTTCATGATGGATTGAGTCTCTTTTTGGGGGAGAGTGATTGGACCTTTCATGATACATTAAGAGTGAAATCATTAAGTTGGGTAACACTTTTGTGAGAATTGGGTTTCAAAAATTCCTACTGATATTTTTTTGGCCGAACGGTGTCGTGATGATGGCCTCTACTATTGTGTACCATATTAGTTGGATGTATTTTTTTTTCCGGTAACACTTTCCATTCGAACGTTGTTTCGGCCAAAAGAATATTTCGGCCAAAAATATGTTTTGTCCGAAAAACAATTTCGGTCGAAAAAAGTTTTATATATCACCCACACATCGCCCCATTCACATTTTCCCAAACTGTTTGAATGGTGGTTGATGTAGATTAGTTGTATCTCTTGGTTGGTGTTGGCGGATGTTGTCATTGGTGGTTGGTGCTGGCGGTCGTTGTTGTTGGCAGTTTATGCAGGTGGTTGTTGCTTGCAGTTGTTTTTGGAGGTCTTTTTTGCTAGTTGTTGTAGCTTGTTATTGATCGTTTCCGCTGGTCTACGTAAATATATCCCTTTCCCAGTTAAATAATTTTTTAGTAGTTTTACAATTTGTGTTTTAGGAGGTTGACAGGGATGAATTCAACATTGTCCATGTACAGGGACAAGCCCAAATTCGGGCATGTCCCTTTACATGGACATGGTAGAATTCGAGCCTATCCTTGTATAGGGACAGGTCCGAATTCATCCCTATCCATGTAGGGGGTAGGATTGATTTTAATATTCAACCCCAATTTATAATTTCACAATAATCTATATTTATTTTTCAAAATTTTCATGAATTTCTACTTTGCTTCAAAATGGTTTTGGTTTTATCAATAACAATGAACTTACACAACAAGGATATGCAGTCTGAAATCTTTTTATCTTACATAATTCTTTTATAGCTTTAAATTTTATTGATAGGGACTACTACCATGAAACACTTGCACTTGTTTTATCTTATTTTGATGTATAATTTTTTATTAGTTTTACAGTTTGTGATTTAGGAGGTTGACAGGTCTGAATTCGGCCTTGCCCATGTACAAGGACATGCATGATTTCGTTGTTGTTGGTTCAGGTAAATATATACCTTTCCTAGTTAAATAGTTTTTTATTTATTACAGTTTGTGTTTTAGGAGGTTGACAAGGCCAAATTCTGGCATGTCCCTATACATGGACAGGGTCGAAATTAGGCATGTCCCTATACATGGATAGGGCCAAATTCGAGCATGTCCTTGTACATGGACAGGGCCGAATTCAGGCCTGTCCCTATACATGGACATGGCCTAATTCGGGCATGTCCTTGTACAAGGACAGGCCTGATTTCGGTATAAGTAACACAAGTGATCTAACAAACTGTGTATCATACTCATTGTCATAGTAATATTGTTGGAAAATATGTAACAGACAGCGAATGGCATGAGTACAGGAAGAATGTACAGAGGATTGTTAGCATATTTACAGGTAGCGTAGACTTTTCATTGATGGCAAGTACAGTAGTGGTGATGGCTTGAGTACAACATGGATGATTAGCAGCACAACAATAATCGGGAGGAGAAGAGTCAATGATCGTTGGATCCCATTCAAATTTCTCGAAAGAACGAGGGTCGTCAGATATAAATGAAGACAAGATGAGCACACTGAAGAGGAGGATAGAGCTCAGTCGTTAGATCCAAGCGCAAGACCCGACCATCTTTGGATCAAGGATAACCTGCACGCTCTTTAAAGTACAAGGAGAAGCGGGTGTAATCGCTATTTGCAAAATCGCGACTTCATCTGAGCCGTCAGATCAAGATTGATTCTGGACCATTGATTCCATTCCTTGTCAGAGTTTCGGGGATCGAGAGTTGGACATGTCAAATATTATTGACATCAGGAATCCCGATATCGCGATATGAGGAATCGCGATGTAATCTAAGCCGTCAAGATCTAGGTTGATCTGAACCGTTGGATCTAGCCCATGTTGGATTTTTGGAAATCGAAAGATTGAGAAGTCAGAGACTCTCAACATTAGGAATCCCGAATTGCCGAAATGTGAAATCCCGAAACAAGACACGTGAGCAAACCTAATAACACGTGGCACAACCAGGCAATGACAAGTGTCAAGCTAATTCAATATTCCAGGCTCATATAGGTCACAAATCTGAGTGACATGTGGCAGTTACCAACACGTGTCAATTCACGTGTGACATCAGCAGGTTTACACCTTGTCGGAGTTTCGCAGATCGAGTGTTGGAAATGTCAAAGACTATTGACCACAGGAATTCCAATATCCCGATATGCAAAATTGCGACGTAATTGCAACCGTCAGATCAAGCTCAGATCTGGATCGTTGATCCAACACCTTATCGGAGTTTCGTGAATCGCAACATCAAGAGGAAAAGAAAACAATGCAACAAGAAATGTGAAATTGCGATATGCAAAATCGCGATTCAATCGCAGTCAAGTCAAGATCAGACCTAGACCGTTGATCAAACTCCATATCGGAGTTTCACGAATCGCGACATAGAGAGGAAAAGAACACAATGCAACAAGAATGTTGATTTCGCGATATGCGAAATCGCGATTGAATATGAACCGTCAGATCAAGAAATGATCTGGACCGTTGATCTGACTTCTTCACGGAGTTTCGAGGATCGGGATTTGTAAGTGACAAAAACTTTGAATTCCAAGAGTGCCAAAATCGCGATGTGTGAAATCTCGATTGGATCTGAATCGTCAGATCAAGAAATGATCTGGACCGTTGATCTGACTTCTTCACGGAGTTTTGGGGATCGGGATTTGTAAGTGACAAAAACTATGAACGCCAAGAATGTTGAAATCGCGATGTGTGAAATCTCGATTGGATCTGAACCGTTGGATCAAGTATTGATCGGAGGGTTATTGTTCTCTCTCACAGTTAACTCCTTAGTTTGGAATATGTTAGCAAAACGGACTCATGATTGCAAATCAGTTAGCGTTTCAGTTGGCGTTTCAGTTGCTCGGACAGTTGTCTTGTTTTTGCCTAAGGAGTTGGGAAGTTGAACCATCGTGTAGGTGTGTATAAAAGAAGACGAGACAGACTGTGTATGGGTGGCTGTTCTGAATGAGAAAACAATGAAACCGTTAAGAAAAAGAAAATGAGAAAATGCGAAGGAGGAGATTGAGCATATGTGCAGTGTGAGATGAAACGCAGAGTAGAATAACAGAACAAGTTGAAGCAGAGCATAATGAGAGCACGAGTTGATGTAGAACATACCTGCTGAACAGACAGAGGAAGAGAAGAGCAGCAAAACACTGTGCAGAATACCAGATTTATAGAACAAAGAAAGATTGGTAAGAACTGATTTATCTGTAAAGTTGAATGTTTATTTAGCCATTTATATTCTAGGGAGGTTGGGAGGTGCTCGGGAGGACTGTTGTCCTCAGAGGTTCAAGTGGGAGCTTGAACACATGAAGTTGTAGCTTCCATCTGGTCACAACCAGAGAAACAAGGGTGGCAGGGTGGTGCTAGGGAGAACAAGTGTTCTCTGTTATACAGGTTGTAGCCTGTGTAACTGGAAGTTGGTGCTTCCATCCAGTTGGTGTTGGAACATTCAGGAAGTTGGTGCTTCCATCCAGTTGGTGCTGGAATATTCAAGGAGTTGGTGCTTCCTTCTAGTGGGTGCTAGAGAAACCAGAGAGTTGGTGCTCTCAAACAAGTTGCAGCTTGTAAAACAGAGATTCCAGCCTCACATTGAGTTGGTGCTCAATTATATATGATGTACAGAACTTAAAAGACTGCCTATCATTTCCAAGAAGAAGAGGTTTTCTCCCTTTATGGGTTTCCTCATGAACAATCTGTCTCTGTGTATACTTTATGTGTGACTGTTTTTCTTTACCTTTACTATCCATATGTTGTATATTGTTGATGACCACATGAATAAATATTAATAATGTTTTAACAGACTTGAAATTGTTTAAGCTCACTTACA
>ML792026.1:338701-351953 GCA_009831015.1 Picea engelmannii
GGTTTGCTAACTCTATGCAAACAGAATTTGAAATGTCCATGATAGGAGAACTGTCGTACTTTCTTGGCCTACAAGTAAAACAAAGCTCTGAAGGAATTTTTATTTCTCAAGAAAAATATTTGAAAGAAATGTTGAAGAAGTTTTAGATGGAATATTTATCTACAGTTAGCACACCTATGGTGGTTGGTTGCAAGCTGAGTAAAGATGATATCTCACCTGATGTTGATCAAAGAACATATCGCTCTATGATAGGCAGTCTTTTGTACATCACAGCATCCCATCCTGATATAATGCAAGTTGTTGGAATGGTAGGTCGTTTTAAGTCTGCTCCTAAACAAAGTCATTTGGTAGCTATCAAAAGGATATTTAAATACTTGAAGGGAACAATGACTTACAGTCTATGGTATCCTAGAAATCAGAATTTTCAGTTAACTGCTTATTCAGATGCAAACTGGGCAAACTGTGTTGATGAGAAAAAAAACACCAGTGGAGGAGCATTTTTCCTGGGTGACTCATTAGTTGCATGGCTTAGTAAGAAGCAAGGATCTATTTCATTATCCACTACAGAGGCATAATACATTGTTGCTACTACTTGCTGCACACAAATCTTATGGATGATACAAACTCTTGCAGATCTGAAGATAACCTACACTGATCCTATTCCAATTCATTGTGACAACACCAGTGCCATTAGTGTCTCCAAGAATCCTGTTCTTCATTCCAAGACTAAGCATATTCCAATCAAGTACCATTTTCTCAGAGAACAAGTTACAAACAGAACTGTTCAACTGAATTATATACCTTCTACAGAACAGATTGCTGATATCTTTACTAAACCATTAGCAGCGACCCCCTTTGGATACCTTCGTCAAAAGTTGGGGGTTATAATCTCTTGTGTCTAATCTGTTCACCTGGTCAGGGGGAGTGCTTATTAAATATCTGGTGTATTTCCAAAATGCTTATAGTCGACAGGGGGAGTATGTTTTGCGACAAGATCAGGGGAAGAATGTTTCTTCTTTGACATTGATGTCAAAGGGGGGGAAAAGAGTTCAGGAGAGTTGAGTCTGAATGCATGTAGGTGTTTGTGTTGCCATCAATGCCAAAGGGGGATATTGTTGACAAATATGTAACAGACAACGAATGGCATGAGTACAGGAAGAATGTACAGAGGATTGTTAGCATATTTACAGGCAGCGTATACTTGTCATTGATGGAAAGTACAGTAGTGGTGATGGCTTGAGTACAACAGCGATGATTAGCAGCACAACAATAATCGGGAGGAGAAGAGTCAGTGATCGTTGGATCCCATTCAAATTTCTCGAAAGACCAAGGGTTGTCAGATATGAATGAAGACAAGATGAGAGCACTGAAGAGGAGGACAGAGCTCAGTCATTAGATCCAAGCGCAAGACCCGACCATCGTTGGATCAAGGATAACCTGCACGCTCTTTAAAGTACAAGGAGAAGCGGGTGTAATCGTGATTTGAAAAATTGCGAATTCATCTGAGCCATCAGATCAAGATTGATTCTGGACCGTTGATTCCAGTCCTTGTCGGAGTTTCGGGGATCAAGAGTTGGACATGTCAAATATTATTGACATCAGGAATCCCGATATCGCGATATGAGGAATCGCGATGTAATCTGAGCCATCAAGATCTAGGTTGATCTGAACCATTGGATCCATCCCATGTCGGAGTTTCAGAAATCGAAAGATTGAGAAGTCAGAGACTCTCAACATTAGGAATCCCGAATTGCCGAAATGCGAAATCTCGAAACAAGACACGTCAGCAAACCTAATAACACGTGGCACAACCAGGCAATGACAAGTGTCGAGATGATTCAATATTTCAGGCTCATATATGTCACAAATCTGAGTGACACGTGGAAGTTACCAACACGTGTCAATTCAAGTGTGACGTCATCAGGTTTACACCTTGTCGGAGTTTCGCAGATCGAGTGTTGGAAATGTCAAAGACTATTGACCACAGGAATTCTGATATCGCGATATGCGAAATCGCGACATAATTGCGACCGTCGGATCAAGCTCAGATCTGGACCGTTGATTCAACTACTTATCGGAGTTCCGTGAATCGCAACATCAAGAGGAAAAGAAAACAATGCAACAAGAAATGCGAAATCACGATATGCAAAATCGTGATTCAATCGCAGCCGTCAAGTCAAGATTAGACCTGGACCATTGATCAAACTCCATATCGGAGTTTTGCGAATCGTGACATAGAGAGGCAAAGAACACAATGCAACAAGAATGTCGATTTCGCGATATGCGAAATCGCGATTGAATCTGAACCATCAGATCAAGAAATGATCTGGACCATTGATCTGACTTCTTCACGGAGTTTCGGGGATCGAGATTTGTAAGTGACAAAAACTCTGAATGCCAAGAGTGTCGAAATCGTGATGTGTGAAATCTCGATTGGATCTGAACCGTCAGATCAAGAAATGATCTGGACCGTTGATCTGACTTCTTCACGGAGTTTTGGGGATCGGGATTTGTAAGTGACAAAAACTATGAACGCCAAGAATGTCGAAATCGCGATGTGTGAAATCTCGATTGGATCTGAACCGTTGGATCAAGTATTGATCGAAGGGTTACTATTCTCTCTCACAGTTAACTCCTTAGTTTGGAATCTGTTAGCAAAACGGACTCATGATTGCAAATCAGTTAGCGTTTCAGTTGGCATTTCAGTTGCTCAGATAGTTGTCTTATTTTTGCCTAAGGAGTTGGGAAGTTGAACCGTCGTGTAGGTGTGTATAAAATAAGACGAGACAGACTGTGTATGGGTGGTTGTTTTGAATGAGAAAACAATGAAACCGTTAAGAAAAAGAAAATGAGAAAATGCGCAGGAGGAGATTGAGCATATGTGCAGTGTGAGATGAAACGCAGAGTAGAATAACAGAACAAGTTGAAGCAGAGAAGAATGAGAGCACGAGTTGATGCAAAGCATACCTGTTGAACAGACAGAGGAAGAGAAGAGCAGCAGAACACTGTGCAGAAGACTAGATTTATAGAACAAAGAAAGATTGGTAAGAACTGATTTATCTGTAAAGTTGAATGTTTATTTAGCCATTTATATTCTATGGAGGTTGGGAGGTGCTCGGGAGGATTGTTGTCCTCAGAGGTTCAAGTGGGATCTTGAACACAGGAAGTTGTAGCTTCCATCTGGTTGCAGCCAGAGAAATAAGGGTGGCAGGGTGGTGCTAGGGAGAACAAGTGTTCTTTGTTATACAGGTTGGATCCTATGTAACTGGAAGTTGGTGCTTCCATCCAGTTGGTGCTGGAACATTTAGGAAGTTGGTGCTTCCATCCAGTTGGTGCTGGAATATTNAGAGAAACCAGAGAGTTGGTGCTCTCAAACAAGTTGCAGCTTGTAAAATAGAGATTCCAGCCTCACATTGAGTTGGTGCTCAATTATAGATGATGTACAGAACTTAAAAGACTGCCTATCATTTCGAAGAAGAAGAGGTTTTCTCCCTTTATGGGTTTCCTCGTGAAAAATTTGTCTCTGTGTATAATTTATGTGTGACTGTTGTTCTTTACCTTTACTGTCCATATGTTGTATATTGTTGATGACCACATGAAGAAAGATTAATAATGTTTTAACAGACTTAAAATTGTTTAAGCGCACTTACAACTGATTCACCCCCCCTCTCAGTTGTATTAATAATTCCAACAAATATACATAATGAATATTATCATAGTTATAAGGGATATGCTTACTAAGCTAACTAGGAGTGATTTTATATAGCTATCTTAACCACAATGGATACAAAATTAGAACATGCTAATATGATTGATTCAAAGTGTGATAGTGAAAACCATTTCCCTATACTAAGATGAGACTAGTAATCGTGATTTAATATCAATAAGGAACACTTTATAATCACTAATCAATGTATTGTGATTTCCTAATCATCATACATGTGTTAACTCCAACTTAAGCAATGTATTAGCTTTATCATGTTCAGGTTGTTGTATCCGAATTCAATATGCATGATATAGAATACTAAGATACGACAATGATAAGCTCTTATGGAGATTGATACAAGGTTGATCTATGTTTACATGTTATGGATATTATATAAACCTTATTCAATCAGTGGGACTGATTCAAGTTATGTTGCTTAATCAATGGGAAAGGTTGTTCAATAAGGATATGTGATTAAAGGTAATGAAACTAGTAAAGAAGCAGAGAGATTACAGGATAATTTTATTTTTTAATATTCATTATAAATTGAAAAAATAAAATTATATTAATCAGGCATGTCCCTATACAGGGACATGGCCAAATTCGGCTAGGGACATGGCCAAATTCGGCCATGTCCATGTACAGGGACAGGCCCGAATTTGGGCATGTCCCTGTACATGGACAGGCCCGAATTCGGGCCTTTCCATGTATAGGGACATGCCTTCAATCTAGAGAATTTGAGGTGAAACCTTTGGGGTGCCAAAAATATTGTCAAACCTCTCTAGTCAACAACTGATAAAAGAGCTTCGCCGAGTAAATCATGATTAAAAGAAAAATGATTCAGTGTCTGGAACTTATGATAGTTTCATAATAGACTAACACAAGAAAATTCATAAATGTATCATTAACCATTGGCCAACCAATAAGTGTTCACAGTAACAATTAACAACACTTGGAAATAATGGACTATGTTTAAAAAATCTTTCCCAAGGAATATGTCTTAGTGAATTGGAGGCTAAATCTTAGTCTTGAAAAATAGATGGACTTGAAACACTCTCTGCTGCAATATCCCCTTAATAGTATTTAGCTACTTTTATTTCCCTTCTACATTCCTCTATCTCTTGTGTCAATAACATGTATTTTGAAAGAGTGGTCCCAAGCACAATTAAACAACAAATTTCCTCTCTAGCATTACTCGATTGCTTCTTAGTGCGCAACTTGTTTCAAATTTGGGAACTGGCATAGTTTCTTAATTTATCTTTTCAGCTAAGTTAATGTTCTGTCATTTATTGTTTTTATGCTACCAGATTATGGATCACAAGTTTTAATGTCTTGTTGATTGTAACATACAAGTAGCTAATGTTTAGAAATTTTAAAATAAATATTTTTGTTTTAGCTAGCTATATTTTTTGCCCTTAAATTTTAACATGTTACACATAGATTATCTTAAAAATTGTCTTCTACAATTTACACAGATATAGATTATCTTCTACATGTTACATTTTTTTTCATATTTAAATATTTTCATGTTCAGGTTTCGGGTAATTCCTAACCTATTCCCCATTTAATTAAAATTTCATGTATTTACATGTTTTTTGTTTTAGGAGGTGGACAGGGTTGAATTCGGCCCCGTCCATGTACAGGGACATGCTCAAAATCTAGCCTATCCTTATACATGGACATGACCAAATTTGGGCCTATAAATGGACATGGCAGAATTTGGGCATGTCCCCATACATGGATAGGTTCGAATTCAGCCATGTCCATGAACAGGGACATACCTAAACATGGACAAATCTCCGATAATTTTTAAGTGTTATACAAATTCTCACAATCACTCACCTAACGGTTGAGTTTGATAAAGAGTGGAAAATAATGCAATGCGTGAAAGATATTGTATTAATTGCTTGAATGAATTCAAAATGATTCTCTTACTTTCAATTTTCTATGTATTTGTATGTGAAAAATTTAGAAACCACTCATATAGTTAATTGTTGTGTGGGTTTTTGGTTTTTGGTTTATTGTGTTTCTTGGTTAAGTACCAAGCCAAGATAATGTGTGACCCTCTTCTCTCTCGGGATGGTCCATGAGACATGGGAGCAGTTAAAAAGGGCATGATCACATCTGGTCTTCCACGTATGTTGGGATGATAAAAGCTTATAATTTATATCATGAGAATCATGTGGGCATTCTGCCATTAAAGAATAACTTACCTTGTTGACTTTGTCTTGAAACACCCCTTGCTTGAGTTACACCCCCCTTATTTGTTTTGTGAGTTTTTGGTTTTTTTCTTTGCTTCTTCCTAAATAAAGTTAGCCACCTTGACTTTGGATCCCCTCTCCTTGACTTGTTTTTTTCTTGTTGATTTTTATGATTTAACAATTAATATTTATGTTATAAAATATTATTTGTTTAAATTATTTAATTATTTAATTGAGTGGCTATGACCCCTCTAGGATATTTCTTCTTGGTGTATTAAGCCACCATGGGCTTACCTCTCCAACCTCTTGTTGTCGTTGACCCCTAAGGGTCTTTTCCATCTTGTCGTAGGTCTCTTCATGGTTGTTGTTTGGGGTTTTTGGTTCTCCTTGTTGGTGTCACCCTCCTCATTTTTTTTCTGGTGTCGCCCTACTCATATCCTTGTTAATGCCACCCTGTGTATGTTTCTGTGTTCTCTTTTATTGTTGGTGTCACCTATGTAAGTTGTTGGTTAGTCTTTTGATATTTTACCCTAAAACTTCTTCTTGGCAATTTGTTCCAAGTGTCATGATGAGATATGCCCTGAGGGTTTGATCAATGATTCCTTGAAGATTTTTCTGAGCATGTATCTAAGAGGATAGCAACAACATATTAGGTAATATTGTTTCTTGTTTCAGTTAAGTAAATGTTTTGTCAGTAATGTTTTTTAGGCTACATAATTATGGATCTGAATTTTTAATGTCTTGTTGATTGTAACATACAAGTAGCCAATGTTTAGAAATTAAAATAAATGTTTCTTTTTTAGATAGCTATATTTTTTTCCCTTAAATTTTAACATGTTACACATAGATTATATTAAAAATGACCTTCTACAATTTACACAGATATAGATTATCTTCTACATGTTACATTTTTTTTTATATTTAAATATTTTCATGTTCATTATATATAGCATCATAGTAAAAAATATAGTTGTTCTAGTTTTTTCAATATATGTCTTTCATTCTTTGAAGTTGTTATAAATGCTTAAATGCCTTCAAGTTGTTTTATAAATTATTTTTCTATTTTATGCTTCTATAACTTATGAAATTTCATATTCAATATGCCCAAGAGTTTACTATTCAGGGAAACCATGTCTCGCATCATAGGATGGAGCTTCTCTTTTGAAGAGAATTGATATTTCTTGAATATAGGAGAGACTTGAAACTGATTGTATCATCATAGTGAGAAACCTAGGCTACTTCATATTTGAGCAAGTTCTAAATTGCAACAAATATGAGACCAACTTATACGAAAGCAAGCTCGACAAAGTGAAATTGCTACAATTTATGTGCAAGTTGTTGATGCATCCACATTGTGGGTTTGATGGGTGTATATGTGTTTGTTGAAAGCATGATTTAATATTTGAATATACTGTTTTCTATTCATCATGGAAGAGAACGATTTAATGGTGTTGTTGAAAATGTATTGGAATCAAAATTTAACCCATCATATTGAGCCTAGACAACTCAATATGAAGTGTATTGGTTTTGTTAGAATTTGCTACTCTAACAAATCACATGGGAAATCCAAGACAATGATTGGACAATGACATTGAAGACTCAGAGTTCAAATACACGGATAAAGACTCCAAATATGTGAACATTTGTAGAATAACAAGAAAGTATATGAATTGATTTCATATGTATCATAATCTCTTATTGTAGCCCTGCATGGAAATACAAATACAATTTGTGTTTTAGCTTGAAGGGAGTTATAATTGCATGTTTTGTTTCCTCTAAATGTTCCTTGGTGAAATATTGTTTGAAGAATGATGCACTATAATTCCTTATTGGCACATGCAAAGAATGTAATATTGACTTGGATACATCCCTATTGGCACGTGCAAAGAATGTAAGATTGACTTGGATACATCCCATATCCAAACTATTTTCCTAAATAACTGACAAGCACCATGGTTGGGTACTTAGGTGTCTCAGTGTATGGAAATATGTCCATAGGATGGCTAGTTGTTCAGTCTTTACAATCAAGTCCATGGAGTACAATAGGTTCCCAGTCAGTATGTGTGGTATCAATGGTAGGGTTGGTTCCTAGTCAATCTCTGTGGTACCGATTATAGGTTTGGTTCCCAACTAGTATGTATTCAAGATAACAGTTCCACAAGTGAATTGAGGAAAATGGAATTTGTGTTTCTAAGGTGGAAGTGAGTTGCTTTTTCTTGCTAGAGAAACCAAGGATTGATAACAAACTTATTTTTGAAGTGGAATAATGAGATTGCAGCATGAAGGTGTTGTCCTGGATGCGACAGAGAGATATTTTTGTAGTTTGGTCCAAGGGAAAATGATGACGGTTCTTATGGTTGTGGTGAATATTGGATGATGGTACAAATAAGGTAAATTTTGTATGAGTTGTGTTGAATAAAACTAGACTTGACCATATGTAAATTTGAATTACACTTTGTGTTTGTAGGAAGTCTATGATGTCATGTTTTGATCCGATGTATTGGTCCTTAAAAAGTTTAAGATTGTACCTATTGTCTCCATGAGATGGTGTTTGTTAATTGTATGTACATGCATATATGTAACATGTAAAGGGAATATCACTATAAGACCTGGATAGGCATGCATACCCCTATGCCATGTGTCTATGATGATTTGAATAACTTGTTTGGTATAGTACAAAAACCTCTTTTGTAGAGTTGGTAAACACTTGGAGGAGTGGGCCATGTGTTGGTTGGATGCTCTATGAGTGGACCATGTTGGTTGTAGACTCTAGGAGGTGTCTAGAAGCCATAAGTTTTACATTCAAAGGGAGTACATCAATAGTTTGAATGAACCATGTACACAAAGGACATCCTAATAGACTAGCGGTTGTAGTGGTTATTTACCCATGCATTCTGGTGGAAGGTTGCTCCTTTATATGGACTTTGACAATTTGGTAATGTCTACATCATCAAGGTACAAGGTCAAAGTGTCAGGGTGGACCCAATATACACTGTGTTGATCATGAGTTTCTTCAATTCATGTTGGAGCATTTGTTGTAGAGGACTAGATGATGATGAAGACATGTCCTAGCAAAGATTAAGACAAGTAGTCATTAAGGGGGAGTGTTGGAATTATTAACTCCTACTTGTCTTATGTGTGATCATGTTTGTGTTTGTTATGATTATTGGTCATTATTGGGTAGAATTACTTTCTATGGAAAGAAACCATTTTCAAGTTTTTAGGAGGCTATTAGATCCAGTTGGATTTGAGAGATTCTCTCCAACTAGTTAGCTCCATACGTTCGATGAAGTACATTGTTGATCACTTGACCCAAAGAAATATACCTGCAACTAGTCCTCAACAACCAAGCAAAGAAAACATATGGTGATGATAAATAATGTTAGCACATTCAATAGCATAATCCATTAATAAACATGACAAATACACCCATGGAATAATAATTCAAATATTTGCAAGATATCAATTGGATGGGAAAAGAGTATTTCTATTAATATATGATCAGCAAAAGTGAAAAATTTACAGACTCCTGTGTCGACACAGTTCAGAACTGAGAAACTAAGTTCCTTCCAGCTGGGCCTCCATGACTTCAATCCTCCACCAAAGGCAAGCTCATAAGAGAGAAATAATGAGGTTCTAAATCAATAAGGGAAGATCTTGGGGGTTGAACAATGTGTTCAGACTTAAAGGACAAAGGGATGCAAACTCAATATGAAGTAAATAATTTCTCCAGAGTAACTTTGCTCTCAAAGTTGAATTATTTTCTCCTCTTTCCATAGCTCAGAATTGGCCCATTTATAGCCTTTAGAACGGAACTGAAGGGCCGATTCAGAACGTTTTCAGTATATGGAAGTCCAAGGATCATAGATCTCCCGTTGTGACATGGAAACCCGACATTAATTTTAATTTTTTGGCACAAATCTCGATGTACGCTGGATGTAGTGGTGCAGCCTACGTATACACATGTTGTATAGTAGTCAAGATGCGTACATGTGGAAAAATATGTATTTTTAGCTCTAGATTTTACAAACATGGACGATAAGTATGCATAGGGAAATGGAAAAAGGCCTTCTGTGCAAGATTTCATAGGGTGAGGAAAATATTGCTATAACATATGCCCCCTAATGTGTGAGGTCAGAGGAGTATCTGCGATGGCCGAAATACATTATAAACAACCCAGAAGTGGAGTGATGGAGAACTAGCTGGAAGAACTAGTTGCTCATTACATTTTGTACTGACTTTGCATACATGGCTATGAATAACATTACACTGTATATCCATGTGAAAATATACCAAACAACTGTCTGTGACCATTAATAAGAAAATACAAATGCGGTTATATGCCAAAATATATCATAGTCATGAACAAGGCCCAGTAGAACCAGTCTCAAAACCAATCTGAAGATATCTGTATACAATGGAGTACAATATGATCTCCCATGATTATTGAATTCATATAGGTAATGGTCTAATGAAAAAGAAGCAACTGCTCAGGAAAGTTGTTGTTAATTTTTCAAAATCCCAACCCAGTTTCAGTCTCGCTGATTTTTCAGTCAAATTTAAATGCCAAACTCAGTTTTAGCACTGTTTCATCATATGTTACAGCCTGGTGTTTCAGCATATGACTCAGCACTGTGTTTCAGCATATACTACAGCCTGGTGTTTCAGCATAAGCTACAGCCTGGTGTTTCAGCATAAGCTACAGCCTGGTGTTTCAGCATATACTCAGCCTGGTGTTTCAGCATATACTCAGCCTAGTGTTTCAGCATATACTCACAACGGTGTTTCAACATATGCTACAGCCTGGTGTTTCAGCATAAGCTACAGCCTGGTGTTTCAGCATAAGCTACAGCCTAGTGTTTCAGCATATAAAAAAAACTTAACAGAAATAAATTTCAGAACTGAAACATGAGGATTTTGAACATCGTTTTCAACGCAGAAATAAAATATCAGCAATATGCAAAACTCAGAAAATATAGACACAAGGATTTTTGGTCTAACTTCGACCCTGGAAAAACCCAAAAGGGGAAAACCAGTGAGAGAGGGATTTGTATTATTTATGAGCTTTTGAGAAATTCTTTTACAGCATATTCATCTTCAGATATTTACACAAACTTATCTGGACATTCCTGTAGCTTTGCTCCTCAATTTCTGAACCAGAAATTCATACAACTGTACGGCTGCCCCAGCAATTAATGTTGTACGGACTGTACGGAAATACACTCAGAAATATATTACAGCATTTACCTCAATTTCTGTGCTAACAAATGTTGTATGGAAGCCTTGGAATGCATGCCAATACTCTCAGAAATTGCAGCTACTGTCCTCCTCAATTTTTGTGCACATTACATGCTGTATGACCTCCACAAATCCGTACGGTACGGCCTGTTCTTCCTTGCTGTCTAAAATCCGTACTTCTCTTTGCTTTGAGATGCGTTCTCTCCTTCAGCAAATGATGTCTCTTTTCTCAGCTCGACCTCTCTCTTGCTCTCTCTTGTTCTCTCAACAAGAATGCTACAAATTTCTTGTTCTTGGCATCTCACCAAGAACCTCTTGGCATCTCACCAATAATCGCTTGCTCTCTCAACAAGACTGTTGTTGCTTCTTCTTCTCTTGCTCTTGGCATCTCACCAAGATTTCTCCAACTTCTTACCCAAGAATGGGTGCACCCACTTGCCTTAATCAACCTCATGAGGGAAGGTGAGGAGTTTTCTAATCTAACGGCTGAGATTAGATTAGATGGGTAGCTGAGATTTGGTGTCTCTTCACTCACCCTCACTTTAATCATAAAGTTATCTTTTAATTTGCATCTCACAAATTAATTTGACTAAGACCCACATTCGGCAATTTCTCCCCTTAGGCGCCTAGGGAAGAGAAACACTTGCCTTGGTACTTCATTTTAATTAAAAATTTAACAGTTGCGGCCACACAGTGATGTCTTCAAGTCTTCTACACAATCTGCCAAAGGTGCAAGTCTACATCATGTGAATAAATGAGTTGAGGTCGAACACAATGAGTCATCGTTTAATTACCGGACATTGAGGTATACCATTAACAAACGTGAGACAACCTACTGATAATGAAAGTAGGTATCAAGGCACCGAGTACATTCTTAAAAGTGTGAATAAAGGAGTCAGTGTCGAACACCTGAAGAATCCATTGATCAGGAGACATTGATGTATTCCCAACTATCGATGGTGAGAGAACCTTCCACTAATGACTGCAAGCCTCAAGGTACTCATAAGACTCTAGGTCCCATTTCCAAAATAGATGGGTTGAATTCGATGGAAGGAAACACGTTGAAAGGAGAGAATTAAGGCATCTTTCATCAATCAGCATGAGGTACAAAGCAGGAACTTCATGATTTGGAGGAAATCGGACGAAGAACATGTTCACGAACCAATGACCCTGTGCCTCTTTTGCGTGTGCCAAGTGCAAGCGGTACACGAAAAAAACCCTCTGAATAGCTTCCAATGATGAAAAATGCTGACAAAGGCAAGGAAACCATCAATAAGGCTAATGGCACCCAAGACACTACATGAATACCAATGTGTGAATAGATGTATTGTCATCGAACACAAGGGAAACCACCCATTCAATGACCAATGATGAAGTGTTGACTATTGGGTTCAAGGTTTCCTACCAATCATGAAATTAGGACCAGGGTGCGTGATAGCACTATAGTATCATGTGATTCTGAGACAAACTAAGGGTATGGCTGACATGAAAAGTCAAGAGTTTTGAGTAGTGGCCGACACAGGTTGATAGACTTCCTTTGAACAAGAGCATGAGACATATGGAAGACTCTAGCAGCATAGACTTAATGATGAAACCATGAGATGCAGGAGGCATCAAGGAAATTCTCTATAGGGACTGGAAGAGTAGTCAGTCGGTAGAGAAGACTTCGTAACAATATTAGCTTTCTAAGGCCATGCTAATCCAAAAATTATGATGAAAAATGGACTCAATAACTTTGTGCCCTGTTTAAAGGCGACACGGCCGCTGCCAATATAAGATAATACTTCCTTCCCACCCATCTTTTTTTATTTTTTCATAGACAAATGAATGCTATTATACAGAGGAGGAAACGAGTGTCGCAAGTAAGCAAAACTAGTTCCTGTTGATTAAGGTTGGTTGTCATTGATGTCAACCCTTAAAGAACACCCCATAGCACAAAGGTTTAGGTAATGGACCCAATATTTTTTGATGTAAATATGACTCATTATTGTTTTTTCATGGTTGATAAGAAGTAAATATGGATGAACTCCAAAGTGGTCCCCTTATGGTGAAAGCCTTCATGGGAAGACGCTTTGTGGAGTAAGAGAACCCATGCTTAATTGTGGAA
>ML792026.1:352079-432760 GCA_009831015.1 Picea engelmannii
TGGCCTTACGAAGTTGGAGGACCCTCATATGTCATCTAGAAGCCCCAAAAGGTCAAAGTAGTCAAAGTGGTTTAAGAGATTTTAAAAGGTAAATAATAAAGTGAAGTGATGAGTGTATTATAATTCAAAGTGAATACAAAATCCATTATTTCAATAATAAATTTAATGGAGAAATTAGAAGTGGGTTAACCCTAAAATAAGGAAAGTGGGCCAAGTGACCTAGAAGATGTTTTTAAGGAAGCTACTTGGAGAGTATAAATAAGAGGAAAGGCTCTCTCGTTTTAATCACACTTGAGAATATTGAATATATATAGGTATCTGAGGTAACTAAGGATATCTAATATGAATTTCTGATGGAAGGTGAAGAAAAGAAGGCCGAAATGCAAGGAAGGATAAATTCTTTTGATGGTGTTTTCTAAGGTATGTTATTTACAAGTCATCTCACCATTTTCGCTATAACTGTTTTTCTATAATGATTCAGACTGTGCAATTGATATTTCATTGAGAAAACATACCCAAGTATCTGTGGTAAGAAATTCATCTTGTGGTTCATTTTATTTTGGGAGTTACACTCCGTGGAAAATAGGGTTTTTGGCTAGTCCTAAAACTAGTCAAAAGCATATGTTTCGGGTAAAAACGTCATAACTTCTTCATAACAGATCCAAATTCAGTGAGACTAAACACTTTAGTTATGGTACAGTCTATAGTATTCTTTTTAATATTTTCATATCAATTCAATGAATATTTCATGCAGGGCACGCTCTACAAGGTCGCTCTCTAGAATAAGCCAGAATTCAGCAAGGTATGCCATTTTTGCTATAACTCCTTTTTGGAGAGGTTCCAAGTAGTGAAACCTGGAGGAATTGCACAAAACACACTAAATAAAATTTTGTATTAGTTTCATATATTTATACATTATAGGTTCAAAGTTATGATTACTTCAAGTTAGGGTTGTTGACTAATCCAAAACTAGGCATGTGAGACTAAAGAAAAGTTTCATGAAAATGCTAGTCTCTTGTTGTTAAATTTAAGGAAGGTTTGAAAGAATGTGATCATATACACCAGGTCTATTACAGAGTTACAAATCAGATTTGGATGATGAAATTTATGAGGTATTTTGGTTGAGGTACATGTTGAGTACATGGTTGAGACAAGTAGTTGATGAGTTGGCACATACATGAGGTGTATAGTTGATGAGAATATAACTTTTTTTCTATAATGATTCAGACCGTGAAATTGCTATGCCATTGAGAAAAAATACCCAAGTATCTATGGTAAAACATTCATCTTGTGTGTCATTGTATTTTGGGATTTACACTCCGTGGAAAATAGGGTTTGTGGCTAGTCCTGAAACTAGTCAAAAATAGGTGTTCCGGGTAAAAACGTCATAGCTTCTTCATAACAGATCAAAATTCAGTGAGACCAAATGTATTGGTTAGGGAAAAATATGTAGTATTATTTGTAATAGTTTCATATCAATTCAACAAACATTTCATGCGGGGAACTCTCTACAAGGTCTCTCTCTAGAATAACCCAGAATTCAGCAAGGTATGTCATTTTTTCTATAACTCATTTTCTGAGAGGTTCCAAGTAGTGAAACCTAGAGGAATTGCATAAAACACACTGAAGAACATTGTGTATTAGTTTTAGATCTTTATACATTATAGGTTCAAAGTTATGATTACTTCAAGTTAGGGTTGTTGACTAATCCAAAACTAGGAATGTGAGACTAAAGAAAAGTTTGATGAAAATGATAGTCTCTTGTTGTTAAAGTTAAGGAAGGTTTGCAGGAATTTGATCATATATGTCAGGTTTATTACATATCTACAAATCATATTTGGATGATGAAATTGATGAGGGATTTTGGTTGAGGTACATGTTGAGTACATGGTTGAGACAACTAGTTGATGAGTTGGCACATACATGAGGTGTATAGTTGATGAGTTGGCACATACATGAGGTGTATAGTTGATGATGTTGGTGCATATTTATGAGTCATAGTTGATTAGTAGTTGACACGTGATTGGTACATACTTGGTACATGGTTGGATGCACTTGTTTATGGTACAGGTTTATTACAGGTTGTTTTGTATAGGTTGTTGGATGGTTGATGCACTTGCTTATGGTACAGGATGATTACAGGTTGAGGTACAAGTTGATGCATGGTTCAGATTTGTTGGTACAAGTTTACAGTGGTATATCTCATAGTGATAGTGTGACAATGGTTCCATCATTCTACTTCTACTTCAGGGTGGCAGGACGGGGCAAGGACAGGTGGTTGTAGCCACCTTCCAGTTGTAGCTGGAGAACATAGGGGGTTATAGCCTCCTTCTAGTTGTAGCCAGAGAATTGGGGAGTTGGAGCTTCCCTCAGGTTGTAGCCTGAGAAACTAGGGGGTTGGAGCCTCCTTCCAGTTGTAGCTGGAAAACAAAGGAATTTGGTGCTTCCAATGAATGTAATTCTTCAAGACATATAAGAAAAATCATTATGTGGCTTTCTCCTGATTTGGGTTTCCATGTAAAACACTGGTGTACTATGTATGTGTTTGATTGTTTATTTATTAATGCTCATTATTGGATAACAATTCTACATTGATATAAATTTTGAAGAAAAAAGATTATAATTATGCTATTATTGATTCACCCCCCCTCTCAGTAATCCAACAATTGGTATCAGAGCAGTTTCCTTCAGAAATCAGTTTAACCACTGAAAGGTAGATCATGGAGAGTACCAACTCGTATAAAAATGGAATACCACGTTTTGATGGAAAGAAGTGTGCTTTTTGGAGCATAAGGATGAATACATATATACAGGAACAAGGATTCAAGTTTGGCAATCAATTGTAGATGGATACACAGCACCAACAGTTCCACCAACAAATGACAAAGCAATGAAACTCGGTGATAATAATTCCAAAGCCAAAAATGCACTTTTGAATGGTCTCAGTGATACGGTATTCACCAAAATTGCACATTGTAAATCTGCTAAAGAGATTTGGGACAAGCTTCGAAATATTTATGAAGGAGATTCAAAATTCAAAGCAACAAAACTTCAAACTTACAGAGGTCAGTTCGAACAACTAAAAATGAAGGAAGATGAAGATATCATAGCCTACTTCTTACGAGTCGATGAAACAGTAAATGCAATCATAGGATTGGGAGAAGAAATCGAAGAATTTGTAATTGTTCAAAAGGTACTAAGATCTCTTCCTATGAGATTCAACCCTAAGATACCAGCACTAGAAGAAAGATTGGATCTAAACTCGATAAGCATGGATGAACTGCATGGAATCTTCATAGCATATGAGATGATAAATGAACAGGAAAATCCAGATGTAAAAGAAGCACCCTTCAAAGCATCCAAAAGATCAAAGCAAAAGAAAAATGAACAAGAAGAATATAGCAGTAGCAACGATGTCTCGGAAAATGATGAAAAAGTGGCCAACTTCGTCAAAATACTGAACAAGGGAACCAACGATTGGTATAGAGGTAAGATTCCTTTAATTTGTTTTAATTGTGATGGTATTGGTCATTTTGCTAACAAATGTCCTCATAAGAAAAAGAGAAATGATGAAGGTTACTCAAAAGGCAGACAAACATAATAACTACAAAGAAAGTTTTCAAGAAAATCTTTTGCACCAAAGAAGACATCTCATCATCAGATGAAGATGAATTCAGTGACAGTGAAACAGGGAGAATTCTATTCATGGCAGTAGAAGACTCTGATAAAAAAAGACCCCGAAGAAGAATATGAAGAAGCATATGAAGAAGAATTTGAAGAGGCAAAAGTTGACTTTCGATAAGAATTAATGATTTCCATAGAAGTTATCAGGAGAGAAACGAAGAAAAACAAGAAACTACAAGCAAAACTAGATAAGAAAAAAGACACTCAAGAACTAGAACAAATGATCACAAAATTGAAGGTTCAAATAGGAGAAGATAAAAGAATTGAAGAAGCACTCAAAGAACAACTAAAAAGAAAGGACATGATCATTGGAAACCTTGAAGCAGAGATTGTCACACTAAGAAAGGATGTTCAAAAGAAAAATATGCAGAATAGCTCAAAAGTTCTGGATGACATTATTAGCAGTCAAAAATCTCATCTTGACAAGTCCGGACTTGGATACAATCAAACAGAAAAGGGATCAAGATCCAAAACAACAGAGCAATAAACAAATCCAAAAATCTATGAAGAAACAATCAAAGGGGATAAAAATATATACAAGGAAGATTGCAGGGACACTCCTCCACCAAGAAGATTCAGATTTCAGAATCAACAACAGATAGACAAACCTCAAGAAAAAGAAGAATTCATAAGAGCACCTCCTTTCAGAAGATCTTCAACTACCAGGTATCAAACTATATTTTTTGGTTTATGTTATGCATGTAATAATTTTGGACATAAAGTTGTAAATTGCAGAGCTAACAACAGGAACAATAACTAATTTGAGAGCCATACACAAAGGGGTTATTCATGAAGACCTAGTGAAACACAAAGAAGAAGTTACAACAGGTTTGAATCTTTGAGCAATGAAGTGGAATGTTACAAATGTAACAATTTTGGACACATGGCCAAAAAATGCAGAATGACAATCCCTCCTAAAGAACCTCGACAGAGTCACAAACAAGAACCTCAAAAAATGACACGGATAAGAAAGAAAGATCAGTATAGCAATGAAGAATACATAGTCTCTCTACAAGTTAAATAGAAGAAATGTGGTTGGTATGTTGACAGTGGATGTTCAAAACAGATGACAGGTGATAGAGACAAGTTTCTTACATTACGAAAGGAAACAGATGGATCAGTCTCCTTCAGAAATGATGATTCAACCAAAATCATTGGAAAAGGCACAGTCTGAATTGGGAACAAGAATGAAAAGACAGAAAATGTTCTACTAGTAGAAGATATGAAACATAATATTTTAAGTGTGAGTAAAATGTGTGACCAAGGTCATAAAGTTACTTTTGATTCACAAAAGTGTGAGATAAGAAAAGAAGGTTCAGGGAAATTGGTCGCTACAACTGCAAGAACTTCAAGCAACATTTATGTGTTAAGCGAAATTGGAAATGAAAAGTGTTGTCTAGGAAAGGAAGATGAAATTTGGCTATGGCACAGAAGAATGGGTCACATGCATTTTGATAACCTTGTCAAAGTCAACAAAAGCGAAGCAGTAAGAGAAATGTGCCAGATCATGAAACCAACCAACACTTTATGCAAGAATTGCCAACAAGGAAAGAAAACAAAGACCAGTTTCAAATCAAAGGAATATTCAACAAAAAAAACACTGGAAATTGTGCATACTGATCTAATTGGACCAACTACAAAAAAAGGCTTAAAAGGTGAGAAATACTTTATGTTATTAGTTGATGATTATACAAGAATGATTGTAGTTTTCTTTCTCAAGAACAAGTCAGAAGCTTTTGAAAACTTCAAGATCTACAAGGAAATGGTTGAAAATGATATAGATTCAAGAATCAAATTCTTAATATCGGATAATGGAGGAGAATTCACCTCAAAGGAATTTATGGACTACTACAACAATCATGGAATAAAAAGGCAATTCTCTATCGCTAGGACACCTGAACATAATGGAGTTGTTGAAAGAAAGAACAGGACAATACAAGAAATGGCTCAAACAATGATAATGGATTCAAAGTTGACATATATGTTTTGGACACAGGTAGTGCATACAACAGTTCACGTTCAAAAAAAAGTAATGCTCAGAAACAACACTAATAAAACTCCCTATGATCTATGGAAAGGAAGACCAGTAAATGTGAAGCACTTCAAAGTTTTTGGAAGCAAATGCTACATCAAAAGAGAAGATGGAAGAATGGGAAAGTTTGAATCTCATGTGGACAAAGGAATACTTGTTGGTTACTCAAGTACAAGGAAAGAATACAAGTGTTACAATCTAAGATTAAACAAAGTTGTGGAAAGCATCAATGTAACAATTGATGAAACAGACAGACCAGAATCAAAGGAAGAAGAAAACAAATCAATGGAACAACTTTTTGAAGAAGAAGATGAAAAATAAGTAGAAGAGGAAGATGAAGATGAAGAGAATCCGATAGAAGTAGAAGAGCAAGTTCAACAAGTATCTCCAAAGACACCTAGCAAACGAGTATAGAAGAATCATCCTTCAGATCAGATTATTGGAAACAAATATGCAGGAGTTGAGACTAGAAAAAAATCCATTCACCAGAACAAACACACCTAGCACTCTTATCTGCAATTGAGCCAAACTGTTTTGAAGAATCCAGCAAGGATGAATTTTGGAATAAGGCCATGGATGAAGAATTGGATCAAATAGAGAAAAATGACACTAGGGAATTGGTTCCAATACCAAAGAATAAGAATGTGATAGGCACAAAATGGGTTTTCAGGAATAAATTGAATGAAGATGGACAGGTTACAAGGAACAAATCTAGATTGGTATGTAAAGGATATGCACAGATTGAAGGAATCGACTTTGAAGAGACATTTGCCCCAGTTGCTAGAATGGAATCAATCTGTTTGCTTTTATCTTATGCATGCTCCAAAAATGTTAAAGTATATCATATGGATGTAAAATCATCTTTTCTGAATGGAGAACTTGAAGAAGAAGTCTACATTGAACAATCAGAAGAATTTCAGTTGTCAGAGAACACAGACTATGTGTGTAAATTAAAGAAAGCCTTGTATGGTCTAAAACAAGCTCCTAGAGCATGGTACTCTAGACTAGATAAGTATCTGCAATAGGCAGGGTTCAGAAAATGAAGTGAAGATAGAAACCTTTACATCAAGGTAAGTCAAGGTAATATTTTATTAATTGAAGTTTATGTTGATGATATTATTTTTGGTAGTGATGATGACAGGTTAAGCCAGGAATTTGAAAAAGACATGCATAATGAATTTGAAATGTCATTACTTGGAGAACTATCTTTCTTTCTGGGACTTCAGATACATCAAAGCAACCAAGGAATTTTTATTTCTCAAACCAAGTATATCAGAGAAATGCTAAAGAGGTTTGAAATGGAAGATTGCAAACCAGTTATCACTCCCATGCAAACCAGTTGTAAGTTGAGCAAAGATGATGATTCAAAGTCTACTGATCAGAGGAAATACAGGTCAATGATTGGTAGCCTACTATTTGTGACAACATCCAGACCAGATGTAATGCAGGCAGTTGGACAGGTGGCATGATTTCAAGCAACACCAAAGGAATCACGTGTATTAGCAGTAAAGAGGATATTCAGATATCTCAAAGGAACAGAAGAGTTTGGATTATGGTATCCAAAAGGAAAATATCTATCACTTATTGCCTACACAGATGCAGATTGGGCAAGTTGTATTGATGACCGATGAAGAACCAATGGAGAGGCGTTCTACTTAGGTGATTGTTTTGGTATCATGTCTAAGAAAGAAACAATCATCGGTATCTCTATCTACAGCCAAGGCAGAGTATATTGCAGCAACAGCGTGTTGTACACAGGTTCTTTGGATGAAAAAAACTTTGACAGATATACAGGTTGAGTATGATGAGCCCATTCCAATATATTGTGATAATACAAGTGCCATCGGTATCTCAAAAAACCCGGTGATGCACTCCAAGATGAATCACATTCCAATCAAGTATTATTTTCTATGGGAACAGGTTGCAGAAAAGAACATCAGAGTTGAGTATGTGGGCACAAAATAACAAGTGGCAAACATCTTTACAAAACCACTTCCACAGGAAGCCTTTGAATATCTTCGCCAAAGACTTGGAGTTATTTCTACTCCAAAATGACTTCTTTTTTAATGCTTTTTGAATGCTTATCTTATATGTCTTAGATGTACACAAGAAATCACCATAAGAGGACAATTCAGTTAGGGGAAGTAGCCCCGGATGGAAAGATACCTTTTCCATTGATGACAAAGGGGGAGAGATTTATCAAATGCAGAGGACAAAGGCAGATTTATCAGATGCAAAGGATAGAGGCATGGTTCTAGGGGGAGCATGAGTGATATGATTTCAGTATTACATCAGAGTGTTGTCATCAATGCCAAAGGGGGAGATTGTTGATTAAGGTTGGTTGTCATTGATGTCAACCCTTGAAGAAAGCCCCATAGCACAAAGGTTTGGGTAATGGACCCAAGATTGTTTGATGTAAATATGACTCATTATTTTTTTGTCATGGTTGATAAGAAGTAAATATGGGTGAACTCCAAAGTGGTCCCCTTATGGTGAAATCCCTCACGGGAAGACGCTTTGCAGAGTAAGAGAACCCATGCTTAATTATGGAATAATGAGATGAAGGACAATGAATTTGTCTGGGAAACTATCCTATATGGATAGTGATTGTTATTCCATTTCCAGTGGTATGTAGAACGTCACATAACTCCTCACGATTAGAGAGTTATGACCATGTGAAGTTGGAGAACCCAGGTTTGGGTAATGAACACAAGTTTGTTTGATGGATAATGGTATGATTTTTGCTATATTTGAAGGTAATACTATTCTATATGGATAGTACATGTCATTCCATTTCTGGTGGTATGTGGAATGTCACATAAATCCTCACGATTTGAGAGTTATGGCCGTACGAAGTTAGAGGACCCTCATATGTCATCTAGAAGTCCCAAAAGGTCAAAGTAATCAAAGTGGTTTAAGAGACTTTAAAAGGTAAATAATAAAGTGAAGTGATGATTGTATTATAATTCAAAGTTAATAAAAAATCAATTATTTCAATAATAAATTTAATGGAGAAATTAGAAGTGGGTTAACCCTAAAATAAGGAAAGTGGGCCAAGTGACCTAGAAGATGTTTTTAAGGAAGCTACTTGGAGAGTATAAATAAGAGGCAAGGCTCTCTCATTTTAATCACACTTGAGAATATTGAATATCTATAGGTGTATGAGGTAAAAAAGGATATATAAGCCAAATTTTTTAGGGAAGGTGAAGAAAAGAAGGCCGAAATGAAAGGAAGGATAAATTCTTTTGATGGTGCTTTCTAAGGTATGTCATTTACAGGTCATCTCACCATTTTCGCTATAAAAAAATTTCTATAATGATTCAGACTATGAAATTTCTTTGAAATTAATAAAACATACCCAAGTATCTGTGGTAAAAAATACAGCTTGTGGGTCTTTGTATTTTGGGAGTTACACTCCATGGAAAATAGGTTTTGTGGCTAGTCTTGGAACTAGTCAAAAACGGGTGTTTCGGGTAAAAACGTCATAACTTCTTCATAACAGATCCAAATTTAGTGCGACCAAATGTGTTGGTTAGGATAAAGTGTTTAGTATTTTTTGTAACATTTTCAGATCAATTAAATGAATATTTCGTGCAGGGAACGCTCTACAAGGTCGCTCTCTAGAATAAGGCAGAATTCAGCAAGGTATGCCATTTTTGCTATAACTCCTTTTAGGAGATGTTCCAAGTAGTCACACCTGGAGGAATTGCATAAAACACACTGAAGAAATTTTTTTATCAGTTTCATATCTTTATACATTACAGGTTCAAAGTTATGATTACTTCAAGTTAGGATTGTTGACTAATCCAAAACTAGGCATGTGAGACTAAAGAAAAGTTTGATGAAAATGATAGTCTCTTGTTGTTAAAGTTAAGGAAGGTTTGAAGGAATGTGATCATATGCACCAGGTCTATTACAGAGCTACAAATCAGATTTGGATGATAAAATTGATGAGGTCTTTTGGTTGAGGTCTTTTGGTTGAGGTAGTAGTGTGATAGTGGTTCCATCATTCTACTTCTACTTCTACTTTAGGGTGGAAGGACGGGGCAAGGATAGGTGGTTGTAGCCACCTTCCAGTTGTAGTTGGAGAACATAGGGGGTTGTAGCCTCCTTCTGGTTGTAGCCAAGAATTGAGGAGTTGAAGCTTCCCTCAGGTTGTAGCCTGATAAACTAGGGGTTTGGGGCCTCCTTCCAATTGCAGCTAGAAAACAAAGGAAGTTGGTGCTTCCAATGAATGTAATTCTTCAAGACATATAAGAAAAATCATTCCGTGGTTTTCTCCCGATTTGGGTTTCCACATAAAACACTGTTGTACTGTGTATGTGTGTGATTGTTTATTTCTTACTGCTCATTATTGGATAATAATTCTGCATTGATATAACTTTTGAAGAAAAATGATTATAATTACGCTATTACTGATTCACCCCCCCTCCTCGGTAATCCAACAGTTCCAGTAGTTGAACATACCTATGCTCAATGCAAGGAGATGCATGCAGGAGATGGACACTTCGGGGAATGTTCCCTCCTAGGTATAGGGTTTCAAATTGCAAAGGATATATACAAGGCTCTGCTTGGTTGAGGATGCAAAAAATGTTGAGGCAAATGGTTTATAACGTAAAGCGAGAACCAGCTATAGGCTCAATACAGAAAGCAAGGGCATGATATGCAATCACAACTTAACGCTAAAAAATGTAATTTTTCATGGAATTTAGTCTACTTGGTGTGAAAAGGGGATAAACTTGTACCAAATAGACATCCTTTCAAGTCCAAATTATGAATGTGAAAGAGACGAGTTCACTCGGCAATCTTTTCTCTTTTTGAAGATGAGTTCGAAAAGAGCTTAAATGAAAGTCGGTTGGGAGTCCTCTAGGTATAAGGCATCATGTTTATGAGTGAGAAATGAGGCTCAGCATAAAATCATGTACTAGCTATGAGGGACTCTCAGTCCTATGGAAAAAATCTTTGCATGGGCACCAAATGAAGCAAGGGATCTAACTAGGGCACCCATGTTCGGTAAGTCTCTACCACTTGATAATGACACGACTTATAGCAGATGGAAGGTTTTGTGTCGCAACAAATGGGTTTGTACCTAAGGCATAAAAAGTGACAGTTATAGTATAATGCAAAAATGCATGATGGAATGGATACCTATCTTATATGTTGGGTAGTGAAAATACCTGCCCGTGGTGATGAACGACCAACATAACATTAGAATCCGCAAGAATCCCTAGTAAAAACTACAAAAACCAACTCAATCCACCTTTGTATTAGTCCATTAGGCGATAAAATGACTCAAAACTATAGAAAGTGGGTAAAAAATGTTATAAATAGTAACAAAAACCAAAAATTACTATGTCATTTTGATTTTTTACACAAATAGTGAAAATTGGACCAAAATACCTTCACGATTCAACTGGCGATTGTGGGAGTGTTAGGAAACAAAATCAGAAACTGTCTAGACCAGGTAATTCCTCCTCCCCTCCTCTTCATTTTCAGTGGATTAAATTCTTAAATTAGGTTTCACATTTTGAGTAATTTAGGGAGTAAATTGTGTAATACGGTGTACGCAGGTTGTCTCTTATCGGGTCGCATATACAATGGGTTGTACACGAATGTGAAAACTAAATGGCATGTATACCCATCCCTATACGTGACTATAAGTGAAGCAACTCATGTACAAACACACAATCAACGATTTCTATGGTTTCTAACTCAAATTTTTATTTTCATTTTGCAGGATAGTTCTTGAATGGAGAGAAAGAGAGCACGAGGAGGTCGATGTTGTTGTGGACCAAGATTCGGGGGCCAAAATGGCCTTGAAAAGATGTGGCTTATATAATTTTTGGGCACTCAAAGGGATGAGGGCCCAAGTGAGGTTACTTGAGATGTTTGTGGGTTACTGGGACCCTGAGAGTGAAAGATTCAACCTCGATGGGCAACCATTGCAGATTGAAGTAGAGGATATCTACTTTTTGACTGGATTCTCACGTCAGGGAGAGGTTATAAACCTCAAATCACGGGGAGCAGGGAGAGGACTAAAAATAAAGGAGTACATAGATGCCCATTTTGTAGCAGGGATTCCTAAGGTCGAGAATCAACTCCCCATCCGAGAGATAAACAATCTCAGCCTGAATATTGTTGTCCTTGTGTTGACCAGGATCACAGGTTTGGCTTCGTTGCACCAGGAATCAAGGTCGGTCATGTTTTATGCAGTAGAGTGATTGAGACCCACAGTATATGATTGGTGTACCTCACTACTGGAAAATATGAAGAGCCAGTTGACATAGTGTAAACAGGGGAGTAAGAGGAACTTTGGGTTTGCCTATATCTTATGTAGTTTCTTCTTCGAGCGGGTTCCAGGTTTGGGACCTATTGTCAATATTCTTCTGAGAGGACCTCACGATCCATCCATGGCATGGTGGACCAAGGTAATGAGACGACAAGGGGGAGGTAGGGTGCCCACACCCTACAACGAGGATTTCTTCTACTGGTGGCAGTGACAGTTCATTGCTTTGGATGAATATCCCTATACAGGGACTTCAGAGGAGACCCCGACATGTCACTCCCACCAGGGACCGCCTACAAGGACATAGGTATATCAAATGTTTTTAAATATTTCATTTTTTTGTATTTTTGTATAGTGAAACAAAAATATTTTTGGATGATGCTTAAGTACTAACTAGACACTTGTGTAACGCAAACATGGGTCCACGATGGTCGGAAGGGCTTCCTCAACATCGATGAGGAACTAGGGAGATGAGGTAGTGGGAGGCGAAGCTGAGAGAGTCCTACAAAACATGTAGGGAAACCTATCTTGTTTGACTCATAGGATTCCCATGGTTTAGGTAGAGGATTTGTCGGAAGCCATGCAACGACAAGTGGTTGGTGTGCCCAGAGCTTGGGTATGACTCTTTCGACGTCTTGCAAATGTCATAGTTTGTTACCATGACACACATTCGGCGCTGCAAGCGTAGATGTCATGGATATTGTAGTAGTAGTTGTATGTGTGTATTGAGGGTATTAGACCCAATTTTGTACTATAAACACCATATTTTTTGAAATATATTTAAAACAGGGATCTTCGGTTTTACTTATATTTTACAATGTGTATGTTGATGAGATGGTTTTCTTTGCTTTAGTTATGTGAAAAATGCTAATCTAAAATGAAATTAGCATAAGAATCAGATACATGATTAGAACTCCTAGGAATGTGATAATAAGTAATAAAATTAAATTTTCGTTCTAAAAGAGGTACCCGTAGGAATCGTCGGAGTAAACTAGGATCATGCACATGGTAACTTCCGTTCAATTGACATACTACTAACTGGGAATCCAGGAGAACCTCTAAAGAGAGAATACCATGTGAGATAGCATCGCGCAAAAGTTCTATAATGACGCTATATTCGGCCACATTATTCATGGATGGCCCTAGGCATACACCACCTGAAGACACCATTAGACCCTCAGGTGAGTAAACCACCCAAGCGGCGGAACCCAAGTTCTATGTATGATGACTGGCTCCATCTGTGAATACTAGGTAGACCGAAGACTCTGTTGACATTTTCCAACCAAGGGAAAAATCGATAAGAAAGCTAAAGACGGAAAAGAAACGAAAAAGATATATACACTAAATTACATTAGTCTACAAAGAGTTTCGCCCGAGCTTGGGGCTCAAGTGTAATATCTTTTCAATTAGAGCCCATTCTTGGGCTCTACCAACATATTCCCTTCATAATATTCTAACTCATAGGCTCCTTTTTCTATGACATGTCGCACGATATAAGGATCGTGCCACATGGGTTTAAACTTTCCTACCCCCAGTGCTTCTTTGGCTTGATCATACAAGAGGATCAAGTCACCCTCAGCGTACAACCGAGGATAGACAAAATTATCATACTGGACTTTGACATGTCTTTTGTTCACCTCGATAGTCATAGAGGCATCTCGACACTTCTCATCAAGATTCTCTATGTGTACAAGGAGTCACTCGAGATCGAATGTGTCAGGTAGGAGAATGACTGCCAACTTAAGAGAAGGGATTTCACATTCAATAGGTAAAATCGACTCCACACTGTGTACTAACTGGAAATGGGAAAATTCGATGGCATTCTTGACCAAGGTTCGGTATGCTGAGAGTGCGGGATATAGCATAATGTGCTAGTCAGACTTACTCTAGCTGACAGTTTTTTGCAAAATGGTCTTGAGAGACTTGTTGACGGCCTCTACTTGTCCATTTTTCTGGGGGTAATAAGGGGAAGAATGACCATGTCTAAACCCCATATTAGATCTAGTTCTTCCATCATTTTGTTCTAAAAGTGACTGCCATGATCAGTGACAATCTCACTTGGGATACCGAACCGAGCAATAATTTGATTTAATATGAAGAAGGTGACAGTCTTCCCGTTGGATTTAACTGTAGGCATGGCCTTAACCCACTTCGTAAAGTAGTCTACGACCACGATAATGTGTTGATTCCCCCCAACCGAAGTTGGTTTGCAATCCATGAAGTCCACTCCCCACTTGGTGAAGGGACCGACGCTAATGACTGGGTGAAGAGGGGTTGGATGCGAGCTCATTTTTCGAGTGAACACCTAGCAAGGGTGACACTTTTAAATCTCTTCATTACAATCTTTAAAGATAGTAGGCCATAATTAACCAGCTCGCAAAACTTTTTGGGTTGTCGCAAGCCCCACTATGGAAATCATTCAGGACTGACTCAGCTTCTCTGTGATTTAAACAATGATACAATATATTGTCTATTCCTCAGCGATACAAAGTGTCACCGATGATAGTATAATTCTTAGCTTGGTATCTTACACGTCATCGGTCATCTCGCGAGAGATGATGAGGGAACTTAAAAGTTTGAAGATAGAGAACGACGTCTCCATACCAGGGGTCGTACTATGAGATAAGAAAAATGTATTCATCCACAAACGAATCAACATGGATTTCATCCTCATCTAATCATGGAAAGTCAGATATTAACTCTGTGAAGACTAGTGATTTCTTGGATTTCGCAAAAGTGAAATCGAGATCAAACTCTTGTAAAATGATAATCCATTTATTACATTTCCCCCCTATGATACGCCTAGTAAGGACGTATTGAAATGGATTAACATCGAAAACCACAGTAGTCTTACAAAGTAATATATAATGACGTAGACATTGGACTGTGCGAATGGAAGCCAAAGCTATCTTTTCAACCTGAGAGTAATTAAGCTCAGGATCGACTAAGTTTCAACTAAGATAGTAAATGACATGCTCATGGAGATGATCATCCTCCTAAATCAAAATCATACCAATCGTCTCCTCAGACGTGGTGATATAAATAAAGTAATCCCTATTGTAGTCAGGAGACTTCAATGGAGGCGCTGATACCAAGGCTTTCTTCAAAGCATCGAAGGACTCCTAGGCTCACTCGTCCCAGATAAAAGGGGTGTCCTTATTCAAAAGACGCATGAAACCCTTAGTGATATTGGCATAATTTACTATAAACCGACGTAGAAAGTTAGCTTTCCACTGTAAACCTTGAAGTTGTCTAATAGTGCACAGGGGAGGAAGTCGAAGTATTGCCTCAACTTTTAACGGATCTACCATGATCCCGGTCTCAGAAACTAGAAATCCCAAAAGACAACCAGACCTAATGCAAAATATGCACTTATGAGGGTTCAACAAGATTCTATAGTAATGACATATTTCAAAAACAAGTCGAAGGTGTGTAGCGTGATCCGCTCTCTTACAAGAGTGAGCAGTAAGATTGTCAAGGTAAGATTTGACTATATGCTTAAGATCGTGAAAAGCAAAGGTCATGGCACATTGGAAGGTTGCTCCGACATTTTTAAGGCCAAAAGGCATTTTCCGATATGCGAAAGTACCCCAAGGAAAAATAAATTTCATCTTCTATTGATCCTCAGGTTTAATTTGAATTTGGTTATACCCTGAAAATCCGTCCACAAAATAAAATACTTCACTTTTCGCACACTCGTCGAGAATCTGATCGATGAAAGGTGTCAAGAAGTTGTCTTTAGGACAGGACTTGTTCAGGTCACGAAATTCCATACATACACGGATAGTTCCTTGCTTATTATTCATAAGAACGGGATTGGATACCCATTCAGTCAAGGGAACCAGGTAGATGAAGCTAACATTAAGTAGCTTCTCCACCTCTACCTTAATAGCAGGAACCTTCCAGGGATTGATAGCTCTAAGACGTTGCCAAATATTTTTTGCATCTGGATAAGTTCTAATCTCATGCTCAATAATACGAGGGTTGATTCCTGGCATCTCTTCATATGACCAAGAAAATACATCTTGGAATTCCTTGAAGAGGTCGGTGTAGATCAGGATTTCTTCTGGCGAACAATCAACACTGATATTTATGTTTTCAACCTTGCCAGGGCTACGAGATATATCGACCATGACGGTAGGATAAATACTCACCATATTTCCTTCAGCATAAATGTCATGCATATCAAGTGGAACTACGGTGTGACCGACTATCTCACTCAAAGTAGATCGAAAGTCATCTTGTTCGATTCTTTCAAGCTCTGGGAGAAATTAAGAGAGGTGATGCATATCGTCCCAAGGTTTGTCAGAACCATTCATGGATTCGATGATGGCCTTGTCCGAAGGTAAAGTCTCATCGAGGCAGTCATGTGAATAAGACAATGAAGTGGCCCATACGGGCCTAAGAATGGGATCCTCCTCATCTGTCGGTGAGGTAACAAGATTGGGATTGGAAGAAACGTCAAGAACAGTCTGATACATAATCTCCTATGTCGATAGTCTCATGTCCATTCCAGCATATGACTAACCTTCATAAGACAAAGTCAGTGAAGGTAGGGTCCATGGATCACTAAAATAGGAAGTGCAGAAAGGAATGGGCCTCACTGTTGAAACGGGCCTTCTGGACATGGTGTAAACATGGTGGCTCGGTGTCATGAAGTCAAAAGTATCCATAAGGGAAGAATTCATTCTGACATCGATATTCTTAGTTGTCGGTTGATAATTGTCGATCACAGGGATCGACAATCCAATAGATGCATTAGGACTAGAGTACACAAAGGATAATTGGTCGATCATCACGATCTTCCCTTCATGAGGAAAACAAAGAGTATGAAAGATGGACTATATGATGATGACCATAGCATAGGTCCAATTGCATCCTAGTAACAAGTTATAATCTAGAGGTGCATCAACTACCTCGACCTCCACCTCTACCGTCTTCCCACCTAACCGGACCAGAAAGGCAAGAATAATACCGTGAGGGTGGAAGGAATGACCGTCAAAAGCATTCAACATATTCGATGACTTAGAAAGAGGTAGATAACCAAGATCTTTCCAACATATCAGGGACATCAAACAAATGGCAGCTCCTTCATAAAAAATTGCACGTTTGATGGTATATTTTGAGTACTCAATGTGGATTTGGAAAGCCACATGGTAAGGCAAGCGAGGCTTCACATCCGTGACGTAAAACTTGATAACTTTTGAACCACTAGGTTCTAGAGATCCTAACGCAGATAGTAAGGCATTCCTTTGTGAAGGACACGTCTAGAGTACCTCCAAAGCTGACATCGCACAAGGGGTTTGACCCAGGTCTTCAACAATAGAGTAGTTTTGGGCGACTCTAGCATTTGGATTGTGGGTAGAGCGCTTGAGTACTCCTTTCGTAATACGAGGCAGTGGATCTAGTTTTTCAATCTGTAAAGTCATCTTTGGAGGAGGAGGAGGATATTCTAGACTAGGTATAGCATGTGAATAACTATAATCTTGAGATTGAGTGGCTACATTAACTTTCACATCGACTATATTGATACACAAACGGTCGTTGTCTTGCAACGGCGGGTTTTGAATCCCACCAGCCGCATTTTCGGCATTTGAGGAGCTCAAGGCCATGTGTTGGTTATGTGGAAAGGATTCATCAGCACGACGGGTGGTAGAGATAATAGCCTCTCAACTTCTGCAAGTTTGGGGCATAAATGGGTAAGGTGATCATCTGTACAAATCTTACAAGGAAATTTCACCTTATGTCTTTCTCTTTTTCCCTCTCCAACATTATTATTCGTCCTCTCATTATTACCATTGTCCTTGGGTTTATTACCATTTTTCCCACCCTTACGAGTATTACATCTTTTCTTCTTATTCCCGCCTGGTCGTTGGTTACCATTTGGGTTGGCCGACGATTGCATGGAATGTACATCCACCAACTAAGTGGGGTTGGAAGACACAGATGAAGCTGGCCCTCCTGCAGACTAGTTTAGAGACAACTCTTTCAAATGGCTTGTCACCGAGTCTGCGGATTTTACATTGGTGGAGCCTACAATGCCATCGGCATGAGGTCTGTGCTTTTTTCTAGGGTCGTAAGTTGACTGCGGTGCGTCCGGAAGAATGTGGTATAACAACACAAACTGAGCATATATTTGATCTAGCTGATGGGATTTAAAGATTGTTTCTTCCTCAGTGGTAACCCCGACAGTAGCAACTTAGAACTCACAAAGGCAACTCAGAACGCTCAGAATGGCTTCAACAGATAAAGAAAGGGAAAAACTTCAAAGTTCCCAAAACTTAGTGAAAACGAAATGATTGTGAATAGCGTGTCGCGATATTTCTAATGACACAAATGGCTCATCAAACATAGTTACGGACTGAAAGATATTCGCGGTCAAATTTGTTGGACACACCGACCACACTTAGGGGGGGGGGGGATGAATGAGTGTGGAGCTCTTTTCCCAAAAATTCCCTCTTTCACAAAACTCATTAGTTAGAAATCACTATATACTCATTACTTATTGTTTTCATTTATAAAAAGTTATATGTGAACATATATCAGCAACATATATCAACAATATATCATCAGCAAATCATCACCACAAGGAACACAAAGAACACAAGATGTATGTACAATTTCCTTTTTATTACGGACTTCAATCCTTGGGGTTTTTTAGCAACAACTGAATAGAGTACAACTCTATCAGAGCACCATCTCTATATGAAAGACTCATCTTACATCCTCAACACCAACTGAGATGAGGCAAAAATCCTCCATAGATATCAATCTGTCACAGGTACGCGACCTGTCAATAGTGCAGCCCGCGTGTGTACACACCTTGGCTCACTACATCTCACGTGTGTACGCGGTTAGTCTATATTACAGCCTATGTATGCTTTCTAAGTTACTTAGGTTTTTCTCTTCAAAATCAACTCATATCCTCTGCAACCTACAATCATATTCTCTTTTGTATTTTACTGTCCAAACTGACCCACAACCAGTCACGACACATCCAAGCTCTCCAATAACTTATTCATGCTTCTCAACCATACAATATGAATGCTTCTCAATCATGTATAAGAAACCAATATACTATAGAAATCATATCAGAATTGAATCATAAGAGTGTTGCTCACTCCATCAACCAACAAAAATCACATCATAATAGCCATACCAAGAATGCCTTAAGCATTCACCGCACAATAAGCAATAGTATCCGTCAAGACAATAATATAACCATACCAGAATTTCTATGGCAGGTCTAAGCCCATAGAATGTATATCTAGAGCCTACTTCAGTCTCCAAGAGGATGTCCTCAGCTCAACCATCAATCTCCATGACTTCATCCATTGTACACACCCTGTCTTCATAGAACCCGCGTATGTACGCGCCTTGGCTCATTGTATCCTGCATACACCTCATAAACTAGGGTTTCTGAACCTCCGAAACTTTTTTCGTCATGATCTCAGACATTGTCTAAACTTTGATGCATCCATGAGATCATCCTCACACTCTCTCTCAGAATAGATCTTCAATTCATGCTCAAGAGATACACACAAGATCTACACAAAGATCCTCAAACAAATATATTTTTCACAAGAGACCCTTGCCTCTTATTTATACTCTTTATCTTCTAGATCACTTAACCCACTTCTAGGTCACTTAACCTGTTTTCCTCATTTCAAGGTTAACCACTTTCCATAAATAGAAATTTCTCCATTACTTTATCATTTAAATATTCCTCTTTGATTTTGTCTCTTAACTTTATTATTTAAATAATCCTTGACTTTTTCACTTTACTTTATCGTTTAAATAAAAATTTCTTCTTTGCAATCTCTTTGACTCCTTTGACCTTTTGGGGCTTCAAGACAACATATGAGGGTCCTCCAACTTGGTAAGATCATAACTCTCAAACCATGAGGAGTTATGTGACATTCCACATACCACCAGAAATGGCATGACAAGCACTATCCATCTAGGATAGTTTCACCAAAAAATTCATTGATCTTCATCTCATTATTCCACAATAAACCATGGGTTCTCCAACCATTCTTCTAGGATAACTCATCTGTAAAGCATATTCCCATGAGGGATTTCACCATAAGGGGACCACTTTGGAGTTCATCCATTTGTGCACTTTATGAACCATGATAATACTATAATGATCAATACAACTATGCATCATATATCAATGACAACTCATTGATCCATCTTCATCTATGAATGACATCATATGCATCATATACTTGACATATATACATTCTCATTAAGGAAAATACATATTACATTTGACATCAATCATCAATCAATCAATCCTTTGGCATCAATCAATCACTTTACATCAATCAATCAAACCATTGGCATCAAGGACAACATGATCCAACAATCTCCCCCTTTGGCATTGATGGCAATACCAACATTGATGTCAACACCAATCATTGATGACAACATGTAGACAAGGCATGCTCTACATAAATAGTCATCAAACATATCAATGTGACTATCTCTCCCCATCAATAATCATCAATCACATCAATGTGACTATCTCTCCCCCTTTGACATCAATGGAAAAGGGCCATTCTCCCCTTGGGGTTGCTCCCCCTGTCTGAATGCCTTTGATATTCCTTTGAATAATCTCCCTTTTTAACAAGGGATATCACTCTGATGTAATGTTGAAGATACATCGTTCAGACTCCCCCTGTGACCATTTCTCCCCTTGGAACTATGCCTCTATGCTCTTTCTTCAAGTATAGGGCTCTTTTCTCCTCTTAGAACCATGGGAAGAAGAATGACTCCCCCTATCTTCTCTACAAGATGAACAATATGCTACCATATGATGATCCTTGGACCTGTTTATGAATCAAACTCATGCCATACCAACCATCATGAAACAAAATATATGTCAACAATAAAATATATAATCATGAGTAGAACATCACCCAAGTACATTATGTACCAATTGTGTGCCCATCATGCACAACACCCATGTACAACAACTATGCACGTCAATACCATACAATGTGCCATAATATATCATCAATGGAATGTATCAACCATATGCCAACCATTTTCATCTACCAATATGCCAACCATACCAACCATGTGCATCTACCAATATTCCAAACAATGTGCATCTACCAATATGCCAACCATGTGCATATACCAATATGCCAAACAATGTGTATCTACCAATGTACTAGAAATATACCAATCATGCATCAAATATAGATCATCAATGATGTACAACATGATCACCTCATCAACTCACCAACTACATGTCCAAATGTGTACCCCATCCATATGCCAAATGCATGCATCAAGTTTTCAACAAGTAAGCTTCCAACAATACATAATAAGATAATGAAACTCAAAATATGTTCCAACCATGTATACCAACAGATCATCATCAATCCTCCATTCACTACAACAAATACTAAGCATCCAAAAACACATGTGCTAGTAGTATGCTTCAATAGATCAATGACATGTCTAGCTAGCATCATCAAGATATATCACATAACCAAGGTGCTATAACTTCACTTTCATAACCAATATTGTTCTTCAATAGTAAATGTCTCAATCCATACCCATGGGTTAGTGCCATGCATCCAAGCTAGCCTTTCATTATTTTTATCATCATATTACATAATCCAATATAGAATCATGAAAACCTGTAATAGACAGTGTCAGAACCTGCAACAAACCATGTTAGACCATGCAACACAGAGTTATATCATTACATCAAGTTGCAACCCCTATGCATAGTCCCTTTCCCAAGGCTTTACCACATATATGTGGCCTGCTTCACAATAGATCGCGTATGTACGTGACCTATTCAAGGTCAGCCTGTGTATGTACATGATTGTTACCACTATCACCCGCACATGCTTCAGTAGATGACACACTTGCGCTTCTCTCAAGGATTCCATTCTATTATGGTTTTTCAGTCTTCTTCACCCACTTCTGAAGGTGTCCCTGCTTCTCAGAACTTGAGCTCTGAGCTTCCATATTTTCAAATATGTCTCCCTTCCTTACTTCATTCCTTCTTCTAGTCATGCTATATGAATTCCTCATCATAGACTTTCTTCTTGTGTTCCAACACTCCTGGGACTTGTGGCCAAATCCACTACAGTTGTAGCATCTCATGGTGTTACAATGAACAACAATGTGTCCTTCTTGATCACATCTCCAACACCTTGTGGTGTTATAAAATCTTCCATTATATCTCCTTTCATAAGATCCACATTCCAAATCTTTGTGACCATATTCATTACATGAATAACATTGAACATGAAAAACACTTTCATACCTTTTATTTGGTGTCCATTTTCTTTGAGGTGTAAAGGTAGCTTCTTGATGTCTTTCTTGCTTAGTTCTTTTGAAACTYTCCTTGCCTTTTGTARATGGTTGACTTCCAAACTTTYYTTCATCCTTTACCGCATGYTTCTTTGAGGTGWTTKCTTCAGCATGTGTAGCTTATTTCTTGTWTCCAAGACCTGATTTATCATTTGGTRATCTTTGACTTTCCAAGATCTCACTCAAGATTTGTGAGCTATTCAAGAATTTATTTGACTTCTCTACTTTMTTTCTAAGATCAACAACTTCAGTTTCTAACTTATGACATGACTCTTCCTTTTCATTTATTTGATTCTTCAATAGTTCCTCTACCCTTTTGGCTTCTTCAATTTGGGTCTTGAGATGGATAATAGTTTCAAGACTTTTTCTAATTTCATCATCTACCTTCTTATCTTCTTTTTCATTCTTTAATCTTTTGATCTCTTCTTCATTTTCTTCTAATTTAGTTCTTTTACTTTCTTCTTTTTCTTTGAGCATTCCCTTTAACTTCAATATGTGCCTTTGACTCTTCTTAAGAAACTTCTTAGTGTTATCCGAAAGATAGCTATAGTCTATATAGTAATGATCATTGCTATATTTATATAAACCATCCTCAACCTTCTTTTGAAGTTCTAATAGATCTTCTTGTATTCTTTCCATGGGACAACTACCATCAATCTCTACACAAACTATTTCTAGATTTTCTTCTTCACTTGTAGAGAAAAATTCAACATCATTATTGCAATCAAGGGTTTTTGAGGGTTCTTTACCTTCATTTGAAATATCTTCAAAATATTCCTTTTTGCCAACATCAACACATGATTCTTTTCCTTCATTTGAAATGTCTTCAATATCTTCCTTTGTGTTATCATCACTTGATTCTTTGTCTTCACTTGAAATGTTTTCAAGATCACATTTAGAAATAATACAATCAAGGGTTTTTGAAGATTATTTACCTTTAATGATCTTGATGGAGTGGTCTTCAATATTTTCCTTCTCCTTCTTGATTTGATATGTCTCCTCTAGATTTTGCCATAGATCCTTGATGGAAGTGCATTGTCCCATGCTCTCTTTGATAGGGCTTGAGAGTCCACTAAGAATGGTCTTGAGAGCCAATGCATCATTCTTATTTCCTTCCCTTTGAGCTGCAAACTTTGACTTGTTCTTCAATGAAACTGATCCACCAATGGTTGCCTTCCAAATACCTATTCCCATTTCCTTCAAATGTACTCTCATCTCTATTCTCCAAGTAGAATAGTTTTCCTCATCAAGGATTGGAACTTCATCATCCATTTGTGTGTCCATGGATCTCCTCCAAGCTTGTTAAGGCTTATAGTGAAGGCCGACTCTGATACCAATTGTTGGACACACCGACCACACTTAGAGTGGGGTGTGAATGAGTGTGGAGATATTTTCCCAAAACTTCCCTCTTTCACAAAACTCATTAGTTAGAAATCACTACTTACTCATTACTTATTGCTGTCATTTATAACCAGTTAGATGTGAGCATATATCAGCAATATATCATCAGCAAATCATCACCACAAGGAACACAAAGAACACAAGATGTATGTACAATTTTATTTTTATTACGAACTTCAATCCTTGGTATTTTTCAGCAACAACTGAATAGAGTACAACTCTACAAGATCACCATCTCTATATGCAAGACTTAGCTTACATCCTCAGCACCAACTGAGATGAGGCAACAATCCTCCACATATATCAATCTGTCACAGGTACGCGACCTGTTAGTAGTGTAGCCTGCGTGTGTACGCGCCCTGGCTCACTACAGCCCACGTGTGTACGTGGTCAGTCTGTATTATAGCCTGTGTATTCCTTCTGAGTTACTTAGGGTTTTCTCTTCAAAATCAACTTAGATCCTCTGCAACCTGCAATAATATTCTCTTCTATCTTTTACTGTCCAAACTGACCCACTTCCAGTCACAACACATCCAAGCTCTCCAATAACTTATTCATGCTTCTCAACCATACAATATGAATGATTCTTAATCATGTATAAGCAACCAGTATACTATAGCAATCATATCATCACTAAATCATAAGAGTTTTGCTCACTCCATAAACCAACACAAATCACATCATAACAACCATACAAAGCATGCCTTAAGCATTCACCACACAATAAACAATAGTATCCATCAAGATAATAATATAACCATACCAGAATTTCTATGGCAGATCTGAGCCCATAGAATGCATATCTCGAACATGCTTCAGTCTTCAAGAGCCTGTCCTCAACTCAACCATCAATCTCCATGACTTCATCCATTGTACGTGCCCTGTCTTCATACAACTCGCGTATGTACGTGCCCTGGCTCACTATAGCCCATGTACACCTTAGAAACTAGGGTTTTTGAACCTCCGATACTTTTGTTGTCATGATCTCGTACATTTCCGAAACTTTGATGCGTCCATGAGATCATCCTCACACACTCTCTCTCAGAATAGATCTTCAATTCATGCTCAAGAGATACACACAAGATCTACACAAAGATCCTCCAAAAAATATATTTTTCACAAGAGACCCTTGCCTCTTATTTATACTCTTCATCTTCTAGGTCAGTTAACCCATTTCTAGGTCACTTAACATGTTTTCCTCATTTTAGGGTTAACCACTTTCCATAAATAGAAAGTTCTCCATTACTTTATAATTTAAATATTCCTCTTTGATTTTGTCTCTTCACTTTATTATTTAAATAATCCTTCTTGACTTTGCCACTTTACTTTATCATTTAAATAATATTATTTTCTTTGGAAGCTCTTTGACTCCTTTGACCTTTTGGGGCTTCAAGCCAACATATGAGGGTCCTCCAACTTCGTAAGGTCATAACTCTCAAACCATGAGGAGTTATGTGACATTCCACATATCACCAGAAATGGCATGACAAGCACTATCCATCTAGGATAGTTTCACCAACAACTTCATTGATCTTCATCTCATTATTCCACAATCAACCATCGGTTCTACAACCATTCTTCTAGGATAACTCATCTGTAAAGCGTCTTCCTGTGAGGGCTTTCACCATAAGGGGACCACTTTGGAGTTCATCCATTTGTGCACTTTATCAACCATGATAAGACTATAATGATCAATCTAACTATGCATCATATATCAATGACAACTCATTGATCCATCTTCATCTATGCATGACATCATATGCATCATATACTTGACATCTATCCATTCTCATCAAGGACAATACATATTACATTTGACATCAATCATCAATCAATCAATCCTTTTGCATCAATCAATCACTTTACATAAATCAATGACATTAATCAATCAAACCATTGGCATCAAGGACAACATGATCCAACAAAAGTTTGGTCAACCTAGCCCAGTCAACAGGGGATGAGTCAACATCTGTACGGATGACGTCAGTATATGTACGGATGACGTCAACATCTGTACGAATGACGTCAGTATACGTACAACACACGTGGTAGGAGAAGGAAGGTGACACATGTCATGCTGACATCAGCATGGTGATGTGGAAACACCAGATGCTGCCATGTGTCACCCAGTTTTGGTGTTTTCGGGTCGATCCGTGGACCAATATGATCGTGACACGTGGCAGTCCGTACGGTCTGTATGATGACATAACATCATGATTTGGAAGAGGAAAACATGGCCTAGTGGGAGGCTGCCACATGGCCCAATCATAGGTTGCCATGTGGCAGGCGGGAAATGCACAATGACAGTCCGTGCGCAAATTTTGAAAAAAATATTAAGTTTGGCGGGTCCGCCAAATCTGGCGGACCACGCCAAACTTTCCCATGATATAATTGTTGGGATATGGATTAGCGCCACCACTAAAAATAGAGGAACAAACTATATATATATATATATTGTAACAACACAAACCCAAAAGGGGGAGGCCCACGGGTTTGACCCTGGGACCTCCTCCCCTTATACGCCTTAATAATTCTGCCCAAACCAATAGGCTAATGGCCTTGCTTTGTAACCAACGCCGCAAGAGGAGAGGAAGGCGGGTATATGGTACAACATTTTAGGCATGCATTTCTATGTAGTCCAGTCATTAATGCAGGTTGCAGAGGGGCACAAAAACCGTGACAAATTTCTTCTTGGGCCCGGGAGTGCCAGAGTCGGATCGAGACGTGGAGACGGTCATTTTTGGGTAATTCGACGCCATGAATTCAGTGATGATGTATGCTTTTTGGTCTGAGCATTATTTTTGCATCTTGATTTCAGAATGAGGTATACATATGTATTTTGCCAAATTCTTTTATTGAGTTAATGAAAGAGCCTACCCATTTGAGAGCAGGACCCGAAGACATAGTCCACCAGGGACAAACTCCGTTATCAAGTTTTTGTGTTCAGATTTGATGCTTATGTCTCTTCATTTTTTAGCTTTTCCTTCTTTAATGGTGTACTTTAATTTATGCTCATTTAATGCAATTCTTTATAAGTCACTCGATGAAAAGATCCTAGATCACTATGAGGATTTGAATAACTTGTTTGGTATAGTACAAAAACCTCTATTAGAGAGTTGTTAAACACTTGGAGGAGTGGTCCATGTGTTGGTTGGATGCTTTATGAGTGGACCTTGTTGGTTGTAGACTCTAGGAGGTGTCTAGAAACCATAAGTTTTACATTCAAAGGGAGTTCATGAAGAGGTTGAATGAACCATGTACATGAAGGACATTCTATTAGACTGGTGGTTGTAGTGGTTAGCTACCCATGCATTCTGGTGGAAGGTTGTTCCTTTATATGGATTTTGACAATTTGGTGATGTCTACATCATCAAGGTACAAGGTGAAGTTCCAGGATGGATCTGATATAGACTGTGTTGATCAAGAGGTTCTTCAATTCAATTTGGATCATTTGTTGTAGAGGACTAGATGATGATGAAGACCTGACCTGGCAAAGATTAAGACAAGTAGTCATTAAGGGGGAGTGTTAGAATTATTAAATCCTACTTGTCTTATGTGTGATCATGTTTGTGTTTGTTATGATTATTGGTCATTATTGGGTAGAATTAGTTTATATGGAAAGAGTCCATTTTCAAGTTTTTAGGAGGTTGTTAGATCCAGTTGGATTTGAGAGATTCTCTCTAACTAGTTAGCTCCTAGATTGGTGTGTGGTTGAGATATTCTTTCAAATGGTTGACCAATATAGTGTGTATATCTTAAGACAACATTCATGTATTTATATGTGCACTATTAAATTGATTTAATAGAGCACTCAACACAATTTCGGTGTGTAATAATGTCTACTCTCCCATCCTTTCAGCTTGATCACAACCACTATGAAAATGAAGGAGACAATGTGGAAGAAGTATCCTAGAAGTCTCCTAACACAGTAGAATGGATGATCTATTTGACTCTAAGAATACACCCAACAAGGTGAGTATTCTTCTAGTCATATCCCAATTTACAAAAAACGTGACGGGGCACTTTTGTTTCCACAAACAATCAATAAATGAAACTTGACGAAAAACACCATTTTTAATGATTGTTTTCAATTTTCGAGCATCGAAACCCATTTTTCATAAAACAATGTTGAATGGGGATCATTTCTAAAAACAAATCCTCTGTTTCTCAAATACTTAATTTGTTTCAGTGGCATTGAATCTTTGGACAACATTTAGCATCTTGAATCATGCACTGAATTGTTGGGTAAAGTTGATGCATTAAATTGTTGGGCAATGTTTTTATCACTTTTTTCTCTGAATGAGGCCATCATTGAATCCATGGGTAATCACCAATTGAATCAAATCCTTTGTTGGTTTGAAAGAGGAGGGAATTATTTCCTAGACGGTGTTGAATTGGAAGTAATGACAATCAATATGCACTCCATCATAGAGTAATAAATATTGTATAGGTTGGGATACATATCATTGGATTTAAATTCTTTTAACTCCAATGGTGTATATCCTAGGTTGTATATTGTTTATTTCTTTGTTGTGGGGTGCATATTGTTTATCGGAAACAATTGGCATACATTGAATCTTTCACCGCCTATATCAATGAGTTGATTTGTCAAGAAAAATCCCAAGAAGGAGGATGAAGGAGAGAAGTCCATGGTGTGATATTTTGTAGAATCCACAAGGAAGAAGGTTATTGACATCGTTTTATGAGCTATTGATTCCTTATTTTAGGGGAGATTGATTATATATTTAATTATGGATTGAGTCTCTTTTTGGGGGAGAGTGATTGGACCTTTCATGATACATTAAGTCTTTGTTTTAATCATGAAAATTAACATATACTAGGATGTGTTGCATCTCTATATTGTAGCAACAATTGGCATTCTTCCATGATATGCATGGATGAACATTCTTACAATGTAAGCATAACAATGATGGTTGTAGAAAAACTCTTTTAGATCGTTACTAAGTGAGAGAATTCAAGTTTGAGTAGAGAAAATTCAAAACAAAAGCTAAGCTTCTAGAGTAAAGGGAGGAATTCCAAACCTGTGAAGACCAACCATAAGAAGCACTCTGCAAGCAACACCATTGGTCTAACTAATGGTTGGGTTTCATGAATAATCTAAAGCTCCAAAGCCACTGATGAAATTGATTTATGTACAACTTGTAAAAGAATGAACTACCTAGTCTAAAATATAATATTGTGGATAGAATATTATTTTATATATACTGTAATTGTTTCTTGTATGGAAAAATTTTAGACTCTATTTCTCATATCATTCTCATTTCTTGTTCTAATACCCATTACCATTTTTGGTAATATGGGTCATATCTCTTCTATCTCACCACATACTTTCATTTTTTTACCTTGATCATGCTTATGAGGAAGAGGCCTCTCAGCTTCCTTCACACCTTCCATCACATAATGGCAATATGCATGTGCTTCTTCTTGTTGGAATTCTCATAATCTCTTCAGATCTTAGGGATTCACCAACATGCTCATATATGTCATCATGTACACTTATTTCTTCTTTCACAAGAGGGTTTAGGGATTTCTTGAGCCTCCTCCCCATACATGGCTTGTAGGGTATTTCCAAAACACTTAGTTTTGGGTAACACTTGTTGCATAAGTTGGGCATCTTAGATTACATTTTGGGAAGGAAGAGTGTAACGACATGGGGTCTTGGTTTTTAAATTCCTACTTCAACATTTCCCTTTTATGTTTCCCTCAATTTCTATAGGAAAATTAAAATGCAACCCCATCATCACAAAGCTCCCTAAACCCAAATGTTATACCATTTACCCATTGTATCGCATGTGTTAAAATTAGGGTCGATCAGGACAATGGGTTAATCGATAGTATCCATGTGATGTGAAAACAACAAGTCACGCTTAATAGGAGGATGAGAAAATATTTATTCCAGTTGTAGTCAGTCAAAATTTACCACAACTAGCTTAGGTTTTATTCTTGTATGTGCTCTGCATGAGAATCCATGAAATGACATGTTCCACAAATTTCAAACCCTAATCCTCCTTCATTTACATTTCATGTGAGAGAAGAGAAGGTGGTTCTATGGGAGGATGAAGGAAAAATAGTAGAATGGATGTAGGGAAAAACAGAGACTATTGTAGTGAGGTAACCCTTTTTTCGCCTCTTCATTAATCCATTTCTTTCCATTATTGATTTCATTTATCTTATTTTCCATTTCTCACTATTGTTCCCGATCCTTAAATAGTTTAGCTAACTTTTTTTCTCTGGTTTAAGGGTTTTACCTCTCTTTTGTAGGTTAATGGTGGATTTGTTTTACAACAATGAATATGGATAGAAATGAGGGTAAGTTCAACCAAGAAAGGGATGTTTTTCGCACAACATGGGTGTATTTCTAAAGAGTACAAACCTCCCTTTATTTGTACGTTTACATGTTTTTTTGTGATTTGTGCAATGTTCTTCATTGGTGTTCTTAGAGCATTGATGCTTCCCTTTGGTCAGGAAGTATCGATGTTGGGGAGCATTGATGCTCTTAATAAACCAAAGAACTAGTCAATAATTTGTGTTCTTTTAACATACTAAGAGAGGCGAGAAAACTACAAGATGACTCTTAAAATTAAGAGGGGGGAATCTAAGGTGTTTATTTTTCATTTCACACAAAAGAAGAAGAGGAGGAGGCAGTTCTAATAGAGGATTAAAGACAAATAACCATGAATGCATGGAAATGCCAAGAGGATTGCAACCAAATGACTCTTATTTTTCGCTCTACATCATTTCATTTCTCCCCGTTATGAATTTTATATTTATTATTTTCTATTTCTCACTATTATTCGTCATTTCTTCACTAGTTTTGCTAGTTTTTTTTTGGGTTGTTTGAGGGTTTGTCTCTCTTTTGCAAGTTAAAGGTGGAATTTTTTAAGGTCTTACAACAACAAATATGGCTAGTAAATAAGGGATGAGTTTGGAAAAGAAAGGGGTGCATTTTTGTACATCGTGGGTTCATTTCCAAAGAGGATTTCACCTTCCTTTATTTGCACATTCACAAGATTTCTCTCAGCTACCCAGTGTTCTTCCATGATGGTCTTAAAGTATCGGTGCTTCACTTTGGTCTTGGAGCATTGGAACAATTGGTGATATTGTTTGGTTTGGAAGAATCAATTCTCCACTTTGGTCATATTACCTCCTTTAATGGATGAGTGACTTAGGAGAGTTTGCATAAAACATTTTGCATGTAATGATTACAAGAAATTACAAGAAATTACAAGAAATGCTCATTAAGTGGATTGAGTAGTTTAACAACCATGACGAGTTCCTAGTTTTCACTTGGGTTTCGTCATGAACTGTGATAATAGAGGAGCCACTACATGCTTCTCTATATGATCTTTGTCTTTCTACAAGACTGGTCATGGGGGTTTCAGAGGGAACTTCTAAGCTATTGACCTGAACTGTGTCCATCTTAGGATCCATGGACCACTTACCACAATCAAGTAGTAAAGGAAGTATATTGGACAATGCTTTTCCTACAAATAGAAAAATGTTATATTCTATGAGGACTTATGACACCTAAACTCTCAAATGACTACTTCCTCGATTATCAGAAAACTAATCTCGACAAACACATACTCTTCCACATGCGGATCCAAGATATATAAAAGTGGCACAGTTTCTAGGTAGAATGATTTCAACATAAACTTTAAACAACCAGAATGATAGAAGAAGAATTATGAGAAAATATTTGTATTAACTTGAACAATAAAGAATACAGATACATTAACTATCAAAAGAAGCTTTGGAACTGCAAAATGGTGCCTTCGATTTCTATGAGTTCTCTAAGGGAGCAGAAACTGAGGCCATGGAATTTCACCTTTGAAGTCGCCATAAAAATTATGTTTATGAGGATGGTTTTTTTTTTTTTAAGTTGTAACTAGACAATATATTTTGTTGATAAAGATAATATACGCAGACTAGTTCTATGTATAGTTTTAGAAAAAAGTGTTTTGAAAGTACGCTTGTCAAGGCATGTTTTTTTGAAGATGATGAAACAAGTATATTTAGATGATGAATATAATAGATTTTTTTTTCTCTCGGAAATCTTATAGATAGATGACAATATTTATGTTGTTGCTTGCTCTGATACCATCACACATGCACAAACTCCATCTTTTCTTACATAGCAAAAGATCACACACTCATAATTACAGTCTTTGTATGGGTTTTCACTACCCTTATTATATTGTAAAATTTAACATTTCAATATTAATTATTATAATTTTTCAAAATATTATTCATCTATTTATTTCTAAATTTTTGAACTAATGCTTCTTTTTATTCCAAATAGTTGAAATTATAATTTAGTTTAATACCTTGCAAGTATTTTCAATTTTTTATTGTAAATAAAATAATCATCAATTTAAAACGGTAAAACGCTATACTTGCAATATTCAAAATAAAAGTTATGATATCATTCCATTTGAATCATTGTGTATTTAATTTAATTGAGTCTACCAATGCTAAGAAGTTATACATATTAGTAAATACAAAACAAAATTGTTAAAATAGTAATTATTACTTTTATTTTGATAATAAATTAATATTTCATTTATTATTTGATATTTCCAATGCTTTGATTTGGCATTGGTGCATCAATGCCCCACTTTTCTCTTCGAGCATTAGTGCTCTACATTGGTCCAAGTGTGTTAGTGCTCCACTTTGGTTTTGGAGCATCGATGCACATATTCTTTTTGGCACATAGAAAAGAAAACATCCAAAAAACGTCCAACCTATAGCCAAAAACCTTCCCAAATATTTTAAAACCTTTGCAACCATTAATGAGGGTTTTTGAAAAACTTTCTCAATCCAGTCACACTAAAGATCTTCACTAAACCTTGTTTTCCTTGTAGTGGTCATACAATTTTTAACACTCACTTTACAACTAGCCTCTAACATTGTGTAGTTGAGTATTATAATAATGTATCATATTAACGTCAACTTAGATGAATTTGACTCATCAAACATATGTTAATACCCTTTGATGATGAAGGGAAGCAAATTATGATAGGTCAAGCATCTTCCCTCTCTCTCACACACACATAAGGGCTCTACATTTGTCTGGGTTTGAACCTACATTCTTGCATGGTCGTGTCTCATCCCAACCACTAAGCCGCAACTCGACGGATGGAGACACAAAACTACCAACAATGTTGAACTACACACACCTCCTTATTAAGTGATAACACACACATGTGCTCCACAATAGGTTCATCATCTATTCCAATGATGGAAGCTAAGATTTATAGTTTGGCCAGAACTGCAAAACTCACCTAAGCAAAACCTTCAATCATAATCCCAAATGTTCCCATATGTGGAGGTAGACTGTAGCCACCTTTCCAAATGCATATTACTAATTCCTTACACCTAAAAACAACAAGTCACCTTTAGTAGTCATGAAATAAGTTTCATCATCTTGATATTCAATCTAATTAAGCAATTTTACAACTTGTGCTCTATAGTCCCATGCTTTCTTTTGTTTGTTTGCCTTCCATTTTCTGAGCAACAATATCACATGTAAATCATGTTCCCAAAGGGTGCACACACATAGATCAAAGCAAGCACACATTCTAACACTACATCACAGAAAAATGGGCATCTCATATGAATAAAAAAACAACAATACTTTGCAAACACATGAGACATGATTCATTTCTCAAACTTGAAGGCAAAACTTTCACAAAAGGGATTTACTCATATCTACCCTAAAGTAATCCTCTAGTCATATGGAGGATTAAGCCTTAGCAAATTCCCATGATCAATAGCTCAATAACGCTCCATTTCGTGAGAGAATTGGGAGTTGTCTATACTCTTATACCATGTTAAAAAATGCAGCCACAAGCCACAATCCATAAAGAGATAAAACAAATATACACAATAAATTTTGGAGCCCTACACTTCATTATATATGGGATAACAAAAACATTTAGATCCCTCTTGGATAAGCTAAAGTTGGTTTTAGTAGGCATTAACAATCATCATCATCACCAATAAAATTAAATATCAATATGTACTAGTTGAACATCCAAAATATAATTTTTTACATAAATTAATATTTTATATTAATTTATTACTAAGTCATAGTAAATCCATTTTAACACAAAATTTATAAAATATTGAAAGGAATTACATATAAACTTGATTGGAGTTAAGAAAGATATATAGTTGTTTATTTTATTATCCTATTATTTTTATTTTTATTATTAAGTTTTTTATATATACTTTTATTATTATTATAATGTAGTTTTGTTTTTTCATTTTTATTTATGAATCTTAGTTTTTCTTTCACTTCAATTGATTACATTGTAACGTCTCATTCATTATAAAATGCCCTCTCCATTTTAAAAAACAAATATAAGCATAAATCTATGTTAAATACATAGATATTAAAATAACTAAATTTCTCTCTTTTTAAAAAAAAGATAGAGCTATGTTGGTTTAAAAAAATTAAAAGTGGTGGTTACAAATGATTATGTAACTCATTTCATTAGTTTCAATCTCATTTTTTTTTATCCTTGTAAGTATTCCATAATGTTGGGAGTACGTGATGATTAGAGCAAATTTTAGGGGCTAAATTTCGTTTATGGGCTATTTTTCCATGCTTTTTCCAAAAAAGATTGATCATTCTATAAATTATTCGCCCAAATTCTATAGGATAAAATTATTTTACCTTAAAAATCACCAAAACTTTATACACTATATAAAATCCTTAGAAATTTGAATTTTTTTACAAAAATATCCCCAAACATTTTATAGTTGGCATATTAAGGACTAGTAAGATTTGACAAAGTTTCTACATTTTAAAATAAATTTCCATCCTTAAAATTATCCCTAGTGATGATTGATGCTATGTAACTCATTTTACTTGTTTCAATCTCACCTCTTCATCTCCATAAACATCACATAATGTTGAGAGTAAATGATAATTAATTTTATGCGAGTTATTTCACTAATTTCATTTTCATCTAATCATTTGTGAACATATTAATATTACTTAACTCATTTCATTAGTTTTAATCTCACATTATTATTCAAGTTATTAAAATTATCCCTAGTGATGATTGATGCTATGTAACTCATTTTACTTGTTTCAATCTCACCTCTTCATCTCCATAAACATCACATAATGTTGAGAGTAAATGATAATTAATGTTATGTGAGTTATTTCACTAATTTCATTTTCATCTAATCATTTGTGAACATATTAATATTACTTAACTCATTTCATTAGTTTTAATCTCACATTATTATTCACTTGAATATCACATAATGTTGAAAGTGGGTGATAATCAATATTACATAATTCATTTCATTAATTTTCAATTTCATTTATTCATTTAAACATAATCAACACATAATGTTGAAAATAAATAATGATTAATATTATGTAATTTATTATACTAATTTAAATCAAACTTCTCAGTTAATAATAAACATCACACACTACAACAACTATCACAAGTCACATAATATAATGAGCCCCAAATAGAAGATTCAAACTCATGGAGAATTGATGTAGTTGAAAGTGACTTTCATAAGGTGAGTTAACACATATATCGAAATTACTTTCATTAGGGATGAAATATTCAAACTCATGGAGAATTGATGTAGTTGAAAGCGACTTTCATAAGGTGAGTTAACACATATATCGAAATTACTTTCATTAGGGATGAAATTGGATGGACAAATTGCTATCAAAATAAGTAACATAATTCTCGAAGTTAAATAGTTTAGAAATCGAATAGTCTCAAAGTTTTACTTTTTGGTGTTTTCTTTATATATTTTCAAATCAATTTTACTTAAAATTTAGTTAGAAATTATTGGAATTACAAATTTGAGTGGTTGATGTTATAGCAAGATTTGTCTCACCGTTGCTATTTTGCATAGAGGGCCTTTTTCCATTCTCCTATGCAAACTTGTCATCCCTTTTTGATGAATCCAGAGTTAAAAATACATATTTTTCCACATATACGTGCCCTATCTACTATACAACATGCGTATATGCAGCCTGCTCCACTACAACCCACGTACATCGGCATATGTGCCAGAAAATACAAAAATGAAGTCGGGTTTCCATGTCACGACAGGAGATCTTTGATCCTTGGCCTTCCATATACTGGAAATGTTATGACTCGGCCCTTCAGCTGCATTTTGAAGGCTATAAGAACACAATTCCGAGCTATGGAAAAGAGGAGAAAGCATTCAACTTTGAGAGCAAAGTTACTCTGGAGAAATTACTTCATATTGAGTCTGCATCCCTTTGTCCCTCAAGTCTGAACACAGTGTTCAACCCCCAAGCTCTTTCCCTATTGTTGAGAGAACCTCAATGTCTCTTTCCTATGAGCTTGCCTTTATATACACTATGTTTCCCTGAACAGTCACGTACACCTTATTTCCTTGCTTGGTTGCTTGGTTTGATGGTTGTTGGGTGGGATTTGATGATTGTTGAGCCTTCTTAGGTCTCTGTAGTGCCTATTGAGCTTCTCTGGGTTGATAGGAAACCTATTTGGAGTTAAATTTTTGGGCGTAGTCTTTCTCATCGTTTTTCATTTTTTATTTGTCCTTGAACTCTGGGTTGTTGCTTGGCTGCTTGGTATTCTGCTTGAGTCATTCCATTTATACACAGTAGAATTTAAATATCGGGTTGTTTTTTAGTCCATGCATTTTCTCTTTAATATATTGAAAATACAAAAAAAATAGTCATTTTACATTGCTTGGCATTTTTTTCTTCTGAATCTTTATCATTAGCTTAGTGCATTTAGTGAAAGATTGCATTTTACTTTTGAATTGTAGAGTTGAAATTGAAAATTGCATTGTTTTTATACGCATATCATTCATTGAAAAGTTAAAATTAGACTTTGCATTATATTCATATTTATTTTCTTGTCGAGTCATAATATCATGAGTTTCACTTCCATACCCTTTTGAGTAATCACGGCCAATAAAATTTACTCTTTAAACTAAAATTGATTATTCACAATTTTATTTTTAGGGTGCACAAACTAGTCTAGGATTTAGTGCCTTGGAATAAGATTTTGTGAGTAAACTTCTCCAAGGAAATTAAATCAACATATGTGTCCGAGACAGAGAGTTGAGAATTCCATTGTATAATTGGTAAGATCAGAAGGCTCCGCTCACACCGGAGTTAATCACGAGGTTGCGCGAAGTTAGTTGAAGGGATAACCCCCGGATACTCTCCTAGCGTCAGAGATATTTCTGTGGATTTAATATACATTTGGGGATCTTGCTAGTACCCGTAACTCTATGAGAGACGGTGCTTTCAAGGTTTCGGGCTTTGCTACCCTGCCCATACGGTAATCCAGACTTACGATTGCTCGTCTGTGCATCGGTTATGCAATGGTTTATTAGTTGTTTGACTTAGGTATCTCATAGGTTACTTGCAGGGGTTATTCTGCTTGTACCCTGAGTCAGATAGGGGTCGGACAACACACAACCTTTATGGAGGATTACCTCTCCAAGGGGATTTAACCGATTGGTTGTTAAGCCCACAAGGGCCCCTATAACTGATTATGTTACCTCCAAACTTTAGCGGGGAGTCTCAGGTCCCTCTTGGACAAGACACACCTTCTTTAGCGAGGGAGACCACTCATCCACTTTAGCCCGTTTGCATGCATATTGGCCGTTTGACTTTTAGTATGCTCTTTGACTACTAGTTGGCCTTAGAAGTCTCTTTTGGGTGTCATCATCATGGAAAGTGGAGTTTCTTTTGCTCCCTCATTTACTGCTACCCATCCCATGATACCTACTCATTTCATGGGGACGGATCCTTCCGCTTTTCACAATGGTTTGCATAACTATAACACTCAGTCCGCACCTTGGATCTCTAGTCATTTTTTTGTTGATATGCCTTCACCCGTGAAATCCTCTCCCTGCCCCACATATATGAATCCTAGCATTGGATTAGGGGGCACCATGGCTCCGATGCCTACTTCTTTGTTTGATATGAGTCGTGTCCCCATGGGAGGTTGGAACCTTCTCCCTTATGGATCCAATGTTAGCTATGCTCTTCCAGGAGCCAGTGCTCAGATGGGTGCTTATCCCACTTATTACACCCCAGACATGTATCTTTTGTCTGCCATGTCAGTTTCATCGAACACTTTTTCCATGACAGGCCCTCAAGTACCTCCAGGTGTTTCGTATGGGGAAAATCAATTTTACGGTTTGGGCTACCCTTTGTACGGGACCCCTTCACAAGGGGCCAACATATATCATCACTCTAATAATTCTTATCCTACCTCGGTCTCTTTGCAGACCTCTGTGATGATGCCCGTCCAAACCTCTTCGGATCATTTTGGCGTAAGCCACCACCTTTATGGGAAGGGACAGGGGGTACACCAGGATCCTTCCTGGCCTGCAATGTTTCAAAACCAATCTTTCCCCGGACCTTGGCATCAAATGCCACAATCAATCGCTAGCCCAATCACTGTCAGTCATACTGGTGCTCCATCACCAATCACCAACCTCTGCCAGTCACGTCATAGATGGGTCCACATTTTCTACAAATTATGTCGACATATCGCACCCAACCTCTACCAATTACATTGGGGGCACCATCCTATTCACCCCAGATCATAGCCGTGTCACATATCCAACCTCTATTCATCATATAGGAGAAGACTCTCTTACCTTTGCCAATCATGATGAGAGTGTGTCACCAGCCATTATAAACAATGATGGGGGCATCAAGAGGCCTATACGTCTCAGATGTAAGCCTAAATTCTTGTGTAGAACTTGTGAAGGAAGTCATCTTACGTGTTTGTGTCTGGCTACTGCCGAGATACCAGAATCATGGAGCTCTCCCAAGGGCCCATCAGATTCTGAGACATCTATGGTTTCCCCACACCCTGTCCCTCCTTTGATCGACACAGTGCTTTCTTCTCCCGACCTCACTCCCATTGTCAAAGGTGATGTGTCCCCTATCCCTATTTCCATGCATTCTCTTCAGCCTAGGTCTGAAGAGGTGGTCATACCAGTGCAATATCTGGTCAATCCCACTCTCTGTGTAGAGAACGATGTAATCTTCAATCATGACATCAACATTCCTAATCCTACTCCTTCTAAACGAGAGAGATTTATTCTTCCCCCAAATGATCTCCTTCCAAGTCCTGACGAGGTTCCCTTTGATTGGGACGACCTGATGGGGCATCCCATACCCCCACCTATGTCTTTTCCATTAAGAGGCCTTATTCGAACCATCACAGAGACTATATACTCCATTAGCACTTTCTCCTCCTCAACTTGGAGAGCTTTGGGTTTTCCCAAGCTTTTGTCAACTATCTGTGAGATATTGACCTTCCGCAGAAGACCGGTATGGGAGCCTTGTCCTCCTCCTTTACATGTTGATTGGGACTCCCAAAACGACTTAGTTAAGCTCTTTTCTGACTCGTCTAAAAAACGAAAATATTGCCGAGTGATTTGTCCCTTTCACACTCGTTAAATTGGATTTGAAAGGTCATGAGTCTTAGTTAAGCTCTTTTTCAACACGTTACCAAAAATAAAAAAGATCGTCGAGTGAACTTGTCTTTTTCACACTTGTAAATTGGATTTGAAAAGACGTCTATTTGGCACAAGTTTATCCCTTTTTCACACCAAGTAGACTAAAAGACAAAAAAAAGGACATTTTTTGGCGTTAAGTTGTGATTGCAGCTCATGCCCTCACTTGCAGTATTGAGCCTTTAGCCGATTCTCGCTTTGCGTTATAAACCATTGCCTAAGAAGTTTTTGCATCCTCAAACAAGTAGAGCCTTATTTATATCTTTTGCAATTTGACACCCTATACCTTGGAGGGAACATCACCCCGAGTGTCCATCTCCCACATGCATTTCTTTGCATTGAGCACATGTACGTTCCACTGCTGGAACTAGTTTTGCTTACTCGCGACACTCGTTTCCTCCTCTGTATCATAGCATTCATTTGTTATGAAAAACAAAAAAAGACGAGTGGGAAGGGAGTACTATATTATAATTGGTAGTAGTCGTGTCGCCTTTGAACAGAGCACAAAATTATTGAGTCCTTGTGTCATCATAATTTTGGGTTTAGCATGGCCTTAGGAAGTTGATCTCGTTACAAAGTTTTTCTCTACCGACTGGTTACTCTTCCAGTCCCTATAGAGAACATTTTTGATGCCTCATGCATCTAATAGTCACATCATTAAGTCTATGATGTCGGAGTCCACCATATGTCTCATGCTCTTGTTCAAAGGAAGTCTATCAACCTGTGTCGACCATTTCTCAAAACTCTTGACTTTGCATGTCGGCCATACCCCCAATTTGTCTAAGAATCACATGGTCTTATCATGCACCCTGGCCCTACTTTCATCATTGGTAGGTCACCTTGAACCCAGTGGTCGACATTTCATCATTGGTCGTTGACTGGGTGGTTTCCCTTGTGTTCAACGGCAAGACATCTATTCGCACTTTGGGATTCGTGTAGTGTCTTGGATACTATTAGCCTTATTGGTGGTTTCCTCGCCTTTGTCAGCAGTTTTCATCATTGGCTGCTATTCGGAGGGTCTTTTTCGTGTACCACTTGCATTTGGCACACACGAAAGATGCACATGGTCGTTGGTTCATGAACATGTTCTTCATCCGATCTCCACCAAATTATGAAGCTCCTGTTTTTTTCCTCGTGCTGACTGATGAGAGATTCCTTAATGCTCTCCTTTCAATGGGTCTCTTTCCATCAACTTCAGCTCATTTATTATGGATATGGGACCTAGAGTTTTATGAGTACCTTGAGACTTGCAGTCATCAGTGACAAGCTCTCTCACCATTGACAGATGGGAATACATCAATGTCTCCTGATCAATGGATTCCTCAGGTGTTAGACATCGACTCTTTTATTCACACTTGTAGGAATGTGCTCGGTGCCTTGATACCTACTTTCATTATTGGTAGGATGTCTCGTGTTTGTTAATGGTATACCTCAATGACCGGGAATCAAATGATGTCTCATTGTGTTCGACCTCAACTCCTTTATTCACATGCTGTAGACTTGTACCTTTGGCGGATGTGTAGAAGACTTGAAGACATCACTATGTGGCTACAACTTTCCTGAGTTGTTGCTTCCTTTTCATTGGACCAACACCTATTTGACTACAGTAATAATGAGACATCATATTATACTCCATCGTATACATATATCTTCAGATTGGTTTTGAGACTAGTTCTACTGGGCCTTGTTCGTGACAACTTTTGGCATATAACCACATTTGTATTTGCCTATTCATGGCCATGGACACTTATTTGGTATATTTTCCACATGGATCTGCATTGTATTCTATTGGCAACCATGTATGTAAGTCAACACAGAATGTAATGAGAAACTAGTCTTTCCATCCGGGTTTACGCCACTCCACTTCTGGGTTATTTATAATGTATTTCGGCCATCACAAATACTCCTACGATCTCACACATTAGGGGGCATCTGTTATAGCAAGATTTGCCTCACCATTGCTATCTTGCACAGAGAGCCTTTTTCCATTCCCCTATGTAGACTTGTCATCCATTTTTTATGAATCCATAACTAAAAATACATATTTTTCCATACATACGTGCCCTATCTACTATACAGCATGCGTATACGCAACCTGCTCCACTACAACCCGCGTACATCGGGATTTGTGCTAGAAAATACAAAAATGAAGTCGGGTTTCCATGTTATGATAGGAGATCTCTGATCTTTGGCCTTCCATATACTGGAAACGTTCCGACTCGGCCCTTCAGTTGCATTTTGAAGGCTATAAGAACACAATTTCGAGCTTTGGAAAAGAGGAGAAAACATTCAACTTTGAGAGCAAAGTTACTCTGGAGAAATTACTTCATATTGAGTCTGCATCCCTTTGTCCCTCAAGTCTGAACACAATGTTCAGCCCCCAAGCTCTTTCCCTATTGTTGAGAGAACCTCATTGTCTCTTTCCTATGAGATTGCCTTTGGTGGAGGATTGAAGTGGTGGAGGCCCAGTTGGAAGGAATTTGGTTTATTGGTTTCGAACCGTGCCGACACTGAACTCTGTAATGTTTTCGCTTCTGCTGATCATTTATTAATAGAAATATTCATTTCCCGTCCAATTGGTATCGTGCAAATATATGATTATTATCCATGGGCATATTTGTAATGTTTATTAATGGATTATGCTATCTAATGTGCTAACCCCTTTATATTATCACTATATACTTGCTCTGCTTGTTTGTTGAGAACTTGTTGCAGGTACAAAGCTTTGGGTCAAAGTGCTCAACAATGGAACATCATCAAACGTTGGAATGAGGTAGGCTTTTTTCTTATCTCACTTGCACATTGATTTATATATTATATGTTGGAATTGAGTAGATTTCTGTAGTCATACCTATCTGTTGTGGTTTACCATGGCCATAGAAAGTTTTTCCCTAGTAAAAATGGAATAAATGTAATTTGAGTGTTCTTGAGTTTTTCAAAAGGCTAAATCCAATTATATATTAAAAAATACAATTTAAAAAACAAAAAATAAGATTTCACCAAAATTTATATCAAAAAATTCTAAAATTCTAATGAAAAATTTTAAAAAATAAAAAATAAAACTTTAAACAAGGTGGTTTTGAAATTCCTCCAGCCCTAGTTGAGGATGTAAAGTACACGTCACTGATCTCATATGGAACAAGAAAATTAAAAATAAAAGTCAACGACAGATCCTTTATTCATTTGATTCATTTATACACCACACACGATTGAAATGACATCTCCTATATTATTTTGAATGAACATGGCATAGGAATTGCCGATGGTAAAACCTTGGAAGTGCACGATTCTCCACGTCGAGGGGTGATTTGTATACATTTGAGTGGCCCCTCCTTTAAAATGGTCACTGTAAGTTGTAGACCTCTGAACAAGTCCGCCCATGTTTCCATGCACCATTCTAATTAATCTATGCACCCTGCCTGGAAAAACAACAAACAACGACTGGCGTGCAGCTCTGCGTAGACCGAGGCAGACTTATTTGCGCCAAAATCTATTGAATTATATTACACTTTTCACATCTCTCAATCTCAATCTCCTGCGCCAAAATCTATTGAATTATATTACACTTTTCATATCTCTCAATCTCAATCTCCTTCCTCTGTCTCCACCTGCCTGCAAATTTTGTTAGTAAATCTCATTTTCCTCCCTTTTATGTCTTTAGATATTGGAAATGGGAACAAATCCTCTTCCGCCCTTGAGGGATTTGCGAGCCAATTTCAGATATTGGTTAGCAGAACAGCCCATGATATCTCAGTTCAGATGGGATCATAACGCATGGGGATCATCCTGGGCATTTCTTTTCATGTCTATTCCGCTGTATTTCATTCTGATTCTCTTCCTCAAATTGCTTCTGCTATTCAGGAAAAAGCCACTGCCGTTGGGCTCAATCCCGGCTATTTACAATTTCATGGTCCTATCCATGTCTGCGGCCATTTTTGTGGGCTGTTTGGTGGCAACCTCTGTGGAGATAAAGGAAACGAGGCGGATATGGAGGAAGTCTCTGAGCGCTGTAGAATGGATGGTCTGTTTTCCTCTAGGAACACGCCCATCAGGGCGAGTATTCTTCTGGTCATATCTCTTCTATCTCACCAAATACTTTCAGCTGTTGGATACTTTGATCACGCTTCTGAGGAAGAGGCCTCTCACCTTTCTTCACATCTTCCACCACATAATGGCGATATTCACATGCTTCTTCTGGTTGGAATTCTCGCAGTCCCTTCAGATCTTGGGGATCCTCACCAACACACTCGTCTATGTTATCGTGTACACTTATTTCTTCTTTCGCAGCAGGGCCAGGGAAATGCCTGAGCCTCCTCCCCACACATGGCTTGCAGGGTATTGCCAGATCGCTCAGTTTGGGGTAACATTTGTTGCGTATATTGGACTTCTGAGGTTACATTTCGGGAAGGAAGGGTGTAATGGCATGGGTTCCTGGCTTTTTAATGCCTGCTTCAACGCTGCCCTGTTTTTCCTTTCCCTCAATTTCTATAGAAAAATGAAAATGCAGGCCCACCATCTTAAAAATCCCTGAACACGATGTTATACCATTTACCTACTGTATCGACCGTGTTAAATTTAGGGTTCATCAGGACATTGGGTTAACAAATAGTATCAATGTGATGTGAAAACAACAGGCTGTGATTAACATGGGATGAGAAAAGATTTATTCCGGATGTGGTAGGTCTAAGTTAGCCTAGGTTTGATTCTTGTATGGGCTCTACCTGAGAATCCAAAGGACATGTCCCAGGAGTTTCGAACCTTGATCCTGCTCTATTGTTATAAAGTAGTACAACATAGTCAATTGCTCACAAGTTGTGTGAAGGTGTGTGTATAGATTATTGTTTTCCTTTCATGTTTTGATATTGGTTTTATTAGCGCAAGAGTCTATGTTTCTGCAATTGAATATCCCATAAATTATTATGGATAGGTGCCACAATTTCAGAGGACCTACAATATTAATATTAGGCCACTGGGGCTGAGTTACCATGGTTTGAGTTTGCTGATTTGTAGAAAGATCACCGTTCCTTACTCTTCTTTACCAAATTCTTGAAAGAGATGTGGTTCAAGAGTGGATGTCTAGTCCTCTATAAATGTCTAGTCCTCTATAAATGATGATCTTCTGCAATTTTTTGGTGCTGATATGATCTGTTGTAATTTTTCTTCTTGCCAAATCTCAATTTTCAACAGAGCAGATTAAATAATTTTTTGAATGTTGGCTCTCGAGTCTAGACCGGGTGTTGGCTCTCGAGTCTAGACCGGGATGTGTAACTAGCTTTTAATGGTAATCTGGTTGGAAGTACCCTATAAAGGAATTACCAACTGTTTGTCCTCAATAACAATGCCAAAAATGATGTGTGTTTGCAGTGTGCACAAACAACTTATTTTAGAGGCTCGACCACTGGCGCAAGCGACACATTTAATTAACAATTTGGGATAGAGCACTGCAATAAAATAACCTTTAATCTTCCCAGTAATGTAGATGGCCTTACCAATAGAAGGTCTCATAGGTCATGACTGTTGTCTAGTGGGTACAAGAAGTTATGTTAAATAATAGAAAATGAGAAGTGCTTTAGTAGAAAAGAAAATGCAGTTTCTCAAAACTTGGTTGCTGTCACCAACCAAATATTTAAGCTGAACTGGGAGTAGTATAAAGAAATGGGAAGTGAACAATAAAGTGAATGGAAAGACGAGTGCTAAAATGTTGATCAATATGACATTGAATGAAATCCTAGGCTCTAAACAGGATGGAAAAAATACTTTGAATGTGTCCCACTAGCTGTTGTTGCAAGTACAAGTGCGAGAGTAGTATAAAGAAATGGGAAATGAACAAGAAAGTGAATGGAAAGACAAGTGCTCAACTTTTGATCAATATGACATTGAATGAAATCATAGGCTCCAAACCAGATGGCAAAAATACTCAAATCCGTTCCACAAACTGTAGTTGCAAGTACAACTGCAAACTACTGCCAAACAGGAAACTGCTGAATTAGACTATGAACTCTCATAAAAATATGGAAATTGTTAGTGTGTTTAGGTTATTTGATCCTATTACTAATGATGTCTTGTTTCATAGGGCCGTCCTCTTTGATGAGCATTTCAAACACTCATATGACGCTACTCTCTCCATAGATTGCCATGATGGTGCAGATCATGCTGACAGTCTTGTTTTTGAAGAACAAGAAGATGAGGAACATCTGACAGCTGCAGATGAGGAAACTCAGCCAGTGGAAAATCCACCAACAACAGTTGAGCAGCCTGCACAGGAACAACAATTGAAGAGGAGCTTTTGAGAGCGAAAGATACCTGATCGGTATGGTTATGATCCATCAGATTTCAACTATTTTCTCCTACTCCTTGCAACATTCAGCCACAGATGAAAGGTATCTCTCTTTTGAGTTATGCCATTTCAGATGATCCCCAACAATTCTCCGTTGCTGTTGGGAAAACTGAATGGGAAGCTGCCATGACAGAGGAGTATTCTTCCTTGATGAAGAATCACAAAACTGAATGGGAAGCTGCCATGACAGAGGAGTATTCTTCCTTGATGAAGAATCACACATGGGATCTCATTCCTCTTCCTAAGGGACGAAAACTAGTTCGCTGGAAATGGGTCTATAAATCCAAATATGTTGTAGATGGTTCTTTTGACAAACATAAGGCACGACTAGTGGCCAAGGGATTTTCACAGGATGAAGGGATTGATTATTTTGAGACTTTTGCCCCTATTGCCAAGATGAATTCCATACATCTTGTACTTTCTCTTGCTGCCTCTCAAGGCTGGTCAGATTACCGGATGGATATGAAGAGTGTTTTTTTGCATGGGGATTTACAAGAGAAGATCTACATGGAGCAGCCTCCTGGTTTTGTGTAAGACTCTTCTCTTGTATGCAGGCTTCGACGTTCATTGTATGGTCTCAAACAAGCTCCCCGAGCTTGGTATGAAAAGATGGACAGTTTTTTTATCACTTCAGGGTTCTGTTGTCATTTTGATCCTACTGTTTACACTACAAGAGAGGGCACTGATCTCCTGATTCTGGTTTTGTACGTGGATGATTTAATTATTACAGGGAGTTCTTCATCCTTGATTCAAAATGTTCAACAAGCATTGATGGAACAGTTTAATATGAAAGATCTTGGTCTTCTGCGCTACTTTCTTGGTTTGCAGGTTCTTCAGTGTTCAGAAGGAATCTTTATTTTTCAACAGAAGTATGCCCTTGACTTACTTCAGCACTTTGGCATGGTTGATTGTAAGTCGGCACGTACTCCATTCCAGTCAGGTGTCACTCTTTCTACCAACTCTTTCTACCAATTGCTCTTCACCACGAGTCAATCTGTCATTGTCTCGACAACTGGTTGGGAGTCTATTGTATTTGACTCATACACATCCTGACATCTCCTTTGCAGTTGGGCTTGTATCTTGGCTCTCTCGGAATCCTCGTGAGAGTCATTGGAAGGCAGCTAAGCGCATTCTCAAGTATATTCGGGGCTCTACCAAATTTGGCATTAAATACATCTTGGGTGCTTCTCATCTTGAGGGTTTCACTGATTTTGATTGGGGTAGTTCTGTTGATGATTAGATGTCCACTTTAAGATTTGTTTATCGCCTTGGTTCTGCTCCTATTGCTTGGTCTTGTAAAAACAATCAACAATTGCATTATCATCCGCAAAGGCTAAGTATTGTGTTGTTGTTTTTGCTAGTCAAGAAGTCCTTTGGCTTTGACAGCTGTTGACAGAGCTTGGCATTTCACAGGATTATCCCACTACTCTTTGGTGTGATAATCAAAGTGCCATTCACATCTCTCACAACCCAGTTGAGCATCAAAGGACAAAGCACATTGAGATTCACATGCACTTCTTTCAGCAACTCATCCAAGATGGTGTTCTTTGCTTGGAGTACATGCCTACTGAAGAGCAGGTTGCTGACATCTTAACTAAACCTTTGGCATCCCCTTGTTTTCTTTAGTTACTATCAATGCTTGGGGTGAAGGAAGTTGTCCTTGGGGGGTCATCTTGAGTCCTCTTACCTTCACTTTTTTATATATTCTCTTTTGGGGAGGAGTTTTTTCCTACGGGTTTTTTCTTCTTTACTCCAGTTATGTGAGTTTGTAAATGGGTACCTTATCAGGCCTTGTTGTCGGGAACCATCTTTGTTCTTCTTTGTTTCTCCCTATGTTTCACTTAGGGGGGTGTTAGTGTGTTTTTCTAAACTGGTTTGTTTGTTTAAACCGTACCTATTTCTAAACACATGATAGCTTGGGTGATAAGCTCACGTAGATTCTCTCTTTAACTGCCCAGCTAATCTTAGGTATTTGTTGGGCCTCCTCAATCACATAAATTGAAGACTCTCTCATGTATTCCGATCAAGCAGAGATCAATAGATCACCTCTTCACCTGTAGGAGGTTTTGATTTTGCAGTGCTCGACAACCTGTGTCTTTTTCACAGAAATGAAACTTAATACCATTTTTATGGAAATGAAACTCAATACCAGAAACCAAAGTACTAAAAAACTGAAGTGTTAAATTGTGACCATGGAATGAAATAGAAGTTAAGGTGTTGAATTATAAACGGCTGAATGACAAGGGAATTAGTCTGCTGAATATGAAATTCATGAAGAAAACTTCAAAGGAAAGTCGGAAATAAATTGCTCAAAACATAATATCTTGCCAACTTCAAAGGAAAGTCGGAAATAAATTGCTCAAAACATAATATCTTGCCAACTAATTGCAGCAAGTAAATGTTTATAGGAAAACCGGTGGCCTTCCATTACTCCAAAAAAATTAAAAATACAACTCTAGAATTCAAGTGATAGAATTAAATCTTCTTATCACTCCTACAATTCATAATTTCTAAACTCATTATTGCTTCTACAATCAATTATTGGAAAGTAATCTGCAAAATTGAAAGAATTACTACTGCCACCAGCTTCCCCAACCAATTCTAAAGCATAAACCTTAAGCTACAACCAGAATGAAAATGCGGTGCTAGAACTGGATCTAAGGGTTGTCCTATGGACTTCAGAGATAACTTTTCCCAAGCTTGCTAACTGAAGATTTGTTCTCTTAGAAGATTCTGCAAAACTGAATTTTGTTGGCATGGAAACTTGAGCCAACTAAATTTTGTATATGCATTCCATCTGGCATTGATGTGTCTCTACTTAGTGATGCACTGGAAAATTGATGAATCCGAAACGACTTCAAAACATTTTCAAATTTATTGACAAGAACTCTGAAAATAAAAAGTGACTCGTCTTATGGGGCCCATAACTTTCTGCAGAGGTGCTTGTTCAATCTGAAACTTGTCTAATTGGAAATTAAATTATCTATTGTTCCATTTCATGTAATAGATAAAACCCTAATTAGCCCCAAAAAGTAGGGAGAGGTCGTTGCTTGAAAATCAGAGTACGAAACTGCTCTAAACATATAATAGATGCGTTTCTCCATATAAATATGATCTTAAAATATTTCCTCATTGTATTCATTTCTGATTTTTTTTCATTTTCATTTTTGCACCCTCTGAGGCCAATTTAGGCCAATTTGTATTTCGTTGGATATTTTTAGATATCTCTTTCATTTTCATTTTTCACCCTCTCAGGCCAATTTGTATTTGGTTGGATATTTTTAGATATCTCTTTTCAATTACAATGGGTTTCAAACCTGAATCACCCTACAAACAAATCCTACAAAACCAGTTACTCTAACAAAATTTTAATTTTTTATTTTTATTTTCATTTTCAATTAAGAAAAAGTAGGTAGTTAATAATTGTGAAGAGACTTGAAATTTGCAAAGTAAACCCATCGACTCAATCCCTTATATATATATATGATCTAAACTGACCTCTATGAAATTATGCAAGCTGAGAAGAAACGACACAGAACCACAAATACATTGAAAACGACACAGAACTACAAATACATTGAAGAAAAAAAAAAATTGGTGGCTCCATGAATAAGCAACAAATCAAAACTAAGTGGGCTCTAATGGGACTTTCAATAGATCACAATTCAAAGAGCCCTCTGTTAGGATTGTCCGAGATAGCTTTCGTCAATTCTGCTTGCTTCTTCCATGGCTTCCCCTAAACCAGGAGATGATCTCCATCCTCTCCGAATCCAACAAATAAAGGACCATCAATGTTATCTGGAGTAGTGTCTGCTACATCTAAGAAGTTTGGCTTATAACCTGGAGTTGAGTGCAACACTTTAGCATTGTATTCCTCTAAGCATTGTTAGATCGATAAGGGCAATGAGATCGAGATTTGGGAGTAAACCTCCGACATATAGGTGTAAAGTCCTGCATTCCTTATTCTAAGCACATCGAATTGGGCCTGAGAATCTGAAATGGTAGTGGCAACTACATGTTGGAGCCTTCTGCTATCGATGAACCTATTACTTGATGGAACCAAGTGAAGAGCATAAGTGCAGAATATTAATTTGCGTTTTAGTAAAGCGAACACTTTGTCACCAGGTAAGGTATCACTATATTTTAAGCTATCACAGTCCTTATTTTCTACGGCGTGATCTATTTTTATTCTTTAAAGATTATTGGTATTATATTTGGTGGTTTTATATATAATTTGGTGTAAATAGGTATTGATTTTAAAATTATATCATTATTATTATTATTATTATTATTATTTAGTATGTTTAAGTGTTATAAATAATTTTAATAGGGCAATTATTGGCTAAATAATTATAAAATAAAGGAAGAATTACTTTCCAGAATGTTAATGACATTACTAAATTAAAAATGAACTGGAGGAACATGATAGTAAAACTGAGTGTTTGACAAATCCTAAAAATGGTGACATGAAAGAATTTGTCAATCTTGGTGATACTAAGAGGATGAAGAATAAAAAATACTCTCTCTTTTAGAATGTCCTCCATATCGAAGAGGATGAAGGTTCATGCATACATATCTATCATAGTTGTTAAGCCAAAAACACATGGGAACCACTCTCTATTTTTAGTTTTGGAAAGGATGAAAGTTAGAGCAGATAAGTTTTGGAAAGGATGAAAGTTACATCAAATAATTTTTTATTTAATTTATGTAACCTATCTCTTTATGTTGAGTCAATTGAGAGTTTTAGCAATGAGGTTCAAACAAAGAGATGTGATGAGAAAAAAAGATATACAAGTATAACTCAATTACCCAAGGTTACTTGGGAGTGAGAATTTTTTTCCTTTTGGAAAAGTAAGTATATAAATTCATATAATGATGTTATGTGTGATGCCTAGTCATCTTCCATCCATCTCCTTGTTGGATGTAGAGAAAAAATTTCTTATAGGTAATAATTACATGATTACCAAGTTCATAATAAAGTGAATGAGTATGGAGTATGTTTGTTTGTGCTTCCCAATCATTGATTTTTCTGTGGTCCTCAACATAGTTATTATAATTACTTGATTATTGTTAAATATAAACATAGAATTTCTATGTATAGTATGTACATGAATAGTTATGTCTATTCAAATTCAAAAGAAGAACATGTTATATATCAATGGTCATCCATACACTTCTAGAAACATTATAGGGTTCATAAATAACTTGGAATACACATTTGTGAACACAAATTGTGAATCTCAAAAGCATTTAAATGGCAAAGCATTTTTAGGAAAATGAAAGCTTTGAAAATTGTTGTTATACAATACATAATCTTTTGTTGATAACAAGGAGTTATTAAACTATAACTTATGTAGGCTTTCTAATACTTCACAAAAGTTTACACTGAGACACTCTTTTGACATCCCCTTGAACAAATGGATTAATAGTATTGTTGAATTTATGATTTAATTTATGTAAATTTTCATTTGTATCCTTTAAAATATCTTCCTACTAGTTGCATGTGATTTTTTTTTTCTTTAAGTAAAAAAGTGTGTTACCTGCTATATAAAATTAACAAAAATACAGAGAGATATAAGTTTACTGTGCCACCAAATGTGCTGCCATTTTACTAGAAACCAACACAGTTTGGGGCAAGTGTAGCATGTCTAGGAAGATAGGCTTAAAATATTGTTTCGCCGTCTGTCTTGCCCGAAGGAAACCAGGACAGATGGCAATAGATTGTCTTAACTCTGAACAACATCATAATTGAAAACCAGACTAAAAAGACAAACTCAAATACCCGGTGACCAGTCGCTCTCGTCCTCTTGACACGTGGATTTGGCCTGGATGACAAATGGCTGTGCGCACGTTGGGCATTTTCGATTAGCTAGAGCATTGGAGTAAGCGTTCAGGAGCAGGTCCAAGCGTTGTCCCATGAGGAGGGCTCTGTGCTCCTGGTCCACCATTTGGCCTCGGAGTTCGAACACGAGATCCAGATGTACTGCGCGAAGGAGTGGAGCATGCAATGCATTGGTAACTGCCTCGCCTGAGGTTTCTTTCCCTGCTTTAGCTCCGGCCTTGTCCTTGTCCATGGCGGCGATGTCTGTGTGGTGCACCATTACCACACAGGCTCTTTTCGAGCCCTCATCCTCATATGGCATTTCCTCGACGTAGCAGGTTGGGATGTCCTCGCAGAGCCTCCTCCTTTTCGTGTCTGTTGCTTGAGGTTCCAAGGCTATCACAATATCATCCTGGCATGGTATTTCCTCTACGTAGCAGATTGGGAACTCTTCGTCAAGCTCTTCCTTCAAGTTGTTTCCCACTTGTGTTTCAGGCTCAAATACAAGAATTTCAACTCGCTTCATGTCTGTGGGTTTCCAATTATCCTGAGTTGGTGGAGTATGGGCTCTCCTCTTCGTTGCAGACTCGATGACAGTAGCATGGAGTGCAATACAGGCGACTCTCGCTCTTTGCCTAAGGATAGAATTGGCCATCGAGAGTGCACGTTCCATATGCTGCCTTCTATGTCGTTGCGCAATGTGGGTGTGCCAAGCCGAACCGCAGCGAGGCTTGCCTTGCTCCCTTAGCATTGCGAAGGAGGAGTGAATAGAAGACACCCCCGGATTCGGCGGGATACCGAAGAAATCACACCAAAGCTCACAGTCGGCAGGGAGCTTCAGAACAAGAATGAACCAGCTATGTCCTGACCTCCTCGCTTTCATATTTTCATGGGACAACACCACCTGGATCCTCCTTAACTCGATCATATTGAATGTTTGCAGTGACGACTCTTTCGCGCGAGGGAGAAGTCCCGCATCCGTATGACTGCTGTAATGGCCCACTCCCATCTTTAATACTGAAGGGATGGGGAGTGATTTACAACATTTAATCCATGGTTCAGTTCTAATCCAGGTGGCGAAGTTGCCCTTCGTGTCACCCCATCCGGAGCAGTTGCATGTGAATTTGAAACCGTTGTACAAATGTTTTTTTTTGGGGCTACATTCAATCTTAATAAATTTTCACATTCACATTGAATATATAGATGCGTATGTGCATATTAATTTTCTACATTTAAAATAATTAATAATTATTGTTCATAAAAATTGTAAAATAAAAACAATTAACATTGAAAAGTTATTGGAAATTATTAATTAATGAATTGAAATAGTTTTATTAGAAAAATATCTAGATTAGAAATTATGAAAGTATGAACAAATGTTAGATATATTAAAAAAAAATTCAATCAAAATTTTAAAATTTTAAATATTTGCAACATTTAATAAAAATAATGTTTATAAAATAATAATAAAAATTATATAGGACTTAGTTGCAACACAAGAATATAGATTGTATTTAAATATATTTGTATATATATTAGGAAGATTTAAATGAAAATATGTATTTGTATCCATGACAAGATTATAAAAAATCTCATCTCATTCTTGAAAAGTAGTGGGTATTAGGCTATCTTTTTTTTTTTCCACGAGAAAAAATTACGCTTTATATTCAAAATGGATATAAAAGTTTACAAGTCGACTTCTCTTACAGCAGCATAAATGCTACAGAGCGGTGGTTGCTAAGAATAGATCCCGATCTATATCCACACTGTGGCCTCACAAACTAGGCAAAATACCACAAGACTGCATGTCTGCTACATCAAAATACCAGTCAACAAAACTGTCAAGGATGAATAAACCAGTCATAGGTTGATCTTGTAGATAGGGCCTTCATTTCCGTCCTCCCAATAGGCAAATCTAAGTTGATTCATAGGGAGGAGCAATGCTTGTTTCGAGAGGAGGTCTGGCTCGGAGTTTTCCTCTCGGAAGATATGCTGAAAGGTGAGTTTGCTGAAAAGTGAGATAGTTGTCTTGGTTCTATCTTTCCAACAAAGAAGGGCTGCCACATGGAAATCTGACAAGTCATTCAGCCAATCGATTATAAGCTTGGAGTCACCCAGAAGGAGTAAGGTGTCGGAATGTCGACTGGCCAGGAGAAGCGATGCCCAAGCAGCTATGAGTTCCGCCTTTGTGTTAAGAGTAGTCAAAACAAAGTTTAATTACATGATATTGCATCTAGTGGTTGGCTTAGTAGTCTAAAATATCTTTGGTAAAAATGTTAGAGGGAAAAATGCACTCATGATTTATCTCCAAAGTTCAACATCTTATTTCATATGTAACCAATACCCTAGCCTATCATCATAAAATCTTTGAATTATAATATATATTATTCATTCAGCAATATATTAAGTGTAGGGTGGTGGGAGTGCACTTGATGTTAACGTATCACCCATCATATCGGTTATAGATCAAATCCTGTCTACCGATATTAGATACCCAATCACATATTTTAGTTCATGCCTAAAGCAATCAACTATGATTTGGCATTCTTCAGATCTACTCATCCATGCTTTGCCATTATAGATCGATGGTCAATTAGGCTCATGCAATTTATCAGGAATTACAAAACGGTGGAAATATTTTGTATTTGTCTCTTCTAGGTTTTTCTCTAACTCTCGAGTTGCTAGATCCATGTTTTGTAATCTACTTATTCTAATATTTTTAGAGTTTTGTGATTAATCAATCTTAAAGAATTTGGATCCCTTCATATGATGGGATCTAGATGGCCTATGGTGAGCCAAAGAATTATAGTAATATATGGGTTGCTAAATTCCCCAACTTATACCTAAATTATTGACCAAGGGAGCATAAGCTTGTGAAATGTTGTGCATTGTTTATGTAGTCTCCAAGGCTTTAAATGTCATTGAATTAATTCTACATGGTCACTTTTGATTAATGAAAACTAAATGCTACTACATGCATCTATTATAAGGGAACAATTTAACCTAGAAAGGGTTCAAGTGTTCTTAGCATAAGTCATCAAGGAATATAAATCCCTTGGCTCTTCAAGTTGGTGCTTTAGAATCCCTTCACTCTTCAGTTCTAAAACCCCAATATTTGAAAGTAAAGGACTATTGATTCAGGAAATAAATATTATAGGAAAGAATGATACTTACCGAAGAACAAATTGAATGCTATAGAAATAAAGCTATTATATAGTGTCTTAAACATTATAACAACTCCTCCCATCAACCAAAAGGTCATGGTATGCTTATGAAGGATTTCAACAAGAGGAAACAAACATTCTAACTAATGAACTGAAAACATGAACAATTCCTCAACCACTCAAGAATAGGAGATGCTAGTTTGAGGAATTATAACCACTACAACTTAATTAAAAAAATGAAAACACAAAATATACACAAGAAGGTGCATTCACTAGCAACCTCTTCAAGCGCGCCCTAGCTTGAAGAGGACCAATTAATCCTTGTAAAATATCTTATCTCAAGTTGAAGGAACAATAAATTTATTTAATCAAAACACTTCAACTCACAATCTATGATCTGCAACTTCTATACTTCTAACCCTAACTATGTGGAATTCAAAATCTACCCTAACTCAAGATGCAAATGAGTATCTTTACAACAAGGAATCCTTGGATCCCTCCATATTGCTAGGTATTTTTTAGGCTTGACACAACTAGTCTTACCCCCAAAATCACTAGCTCCCTCACATCAAATATCTGTCATTTTGGCAGGCTATTGAGGAAATATATTTTGGGGCACACAATCCTTCTTTATCAACTACTTAATTGATGTCCTATTCTAGAGGGTTCACAAGACCAAATCCCTCCTTGATCAACCAACTTGATGGTTGTTGTGGATTGCAAGTCCATCCTCATTTTGCTCATGCTAAAGAAATGTTGAAAGTGCATGTTCATAGGCTCGTTGTCTTCTTGGTCGTGCTGAAATAGTTGGTTAAATATGTGTGCCCTCGTCTTCTAATGAACAATTTTCACCTACAATATAGGTCCTTTGTTAACTTTATGAGTGTATAAAGGTTTTTGGATAGAAGGGATTCTACAACCCATTTACTTCCTTTTAATTTATAACTTGGGTCAATATTGGTGAAAGGCATTCAACACTAATGAAACAATTATATAATAATTTTGCAATGATAATATTTCATACCTAGTAAAAATATCATTCATAACTCATCTTTAGATTTGTCATTAACAACCATTCACTAGGATACAATAAAACTTGAACATTTTCAACACAAAAACTCATGAAATATAGTCTAAACAACCATTCTAAGTAATTAATAAACAAAGTGTTTAATGGCTACAAAACTAGTTAGTGCAATAGGTATTGAACTTAAAAGTGGCAATGCCCAAGATTTTTCGAGAGGTAAATGGCCATAAAATATGAACAAAATAGGATAATTATGGGGCTCATCATACCCCCCGACTTAAATGTTTGCACATCCCCTATGCAACAAAAAGAAAGAAATGAAAGGAAGGGGAAGGGTGGGGCTATTGGTTATTAGCTTCTAATTTCCCCTCTTGTCGTTGACTACCGCTTTCATCAACTACCATAGAAGTCACTTGTTTCTCTTCAGTTGTGGCTACATTTTGTAGGTCTACCTTTGTCTTCATCTCTTCCATTGTCTTACTTCTCCTTGTAGATTTTAACCTTGCACAATTAATTACTGCAAATATATTCTTAATAAAATAAAAAAAATACATTGGCACACGCGCGTGCACACACACACACATTACACAAATATTTAACCCTTGAAACCCAAACCAGGAAAACCAACAACTTGTTTAGAGTTGCACATCTAATTCTTTATTCATCATCTATCTTTATTGTTTACAATACAATATATATATATGATCCCGCAACATCTAAAACCCTTAATCCATTGACCTGGATTAGTCAACAAACCTAATTCCTTAACCAGAATTAGAAAAACATGTGTTGAAAAAACACTAAAAACAAACACAAAAAATTTCCACGCTCAACGCAATTCAACATTTGGGGTTGGTCGTGAAAATAATATAACACATGCCCAACAATCTCCCACTTGTTGTTTTCTTTGCATACTAGGGTTCACAGAATTACATAGTTAACAATCCAGGGAAACAATGTTCATTGCTTCTATACACCAAGAGAACTTCTCAGTGCTCATAAACTTTGTCAATGTATTTGCAGCATTCTTCAAAGTTTCCACCTTCATCAACAAAAAAATCATTTCTTCAACCATGTCTCTCACAAATTGATACTCAACATTAATATGCTTTGTATTTGAATGATAAGTCGAGTTCTTTGCTAGGAAGATTGCACTCTAACTGTCACAATCTATCATTATAACTTGTTGTACCAACCCAATACCTGAACACAACCTATGTAACCATATTGCTTCCTTGCTTGCATGAGTGGATTCCATGTATTCAACTTCTATAGTTGAGAGTGCCACTACAGACTGTCTTTTTCTCATATAACCAATTTCTCCTCCAAACAAGTTAAACACATACCTACTTGAATATATTCTACTATCTATATCTCTAGCCCAATATGCATCAACAAACCCATGTATGTCCAACACTTTATCCAATCCTGATCTTCCTAGGTAGCACAACCCATGACTAGTAGTACCACACAAATACCTGAAAACTCTCTTTAGTGATGTTCAATGCTCCTTCCCTGGTTTTTACATATACCTACTCAAAACTCCCACTCCATGTGCAATGTCTAGTTTAGTACAGGCCATTGCGTACATCAAACTGCCAACTGCACTAGCATATGGAACATGGTACATATACTCTTCATCTTCTTGTGTATCGAGACACTGATTTGTAGATAAATTTACACTCATGGGAACATGAACCCTGGTCAATTTACATTCCTGCATATTAAACCTTTGCAATATTGTCTCGCCATATTTCCTCTAATTTAACCAGAGTTTCTTGTTTGCCCAATCTATTTTAATTTCCATGCCCAAAATGAAATTTGTAGCACCAAGATCCTTCATGTCAAATTTAGAGGACAACCAAGTTTTCACATCTTGGATAATCTCCTTGTCGTTTCCTATCAACAACATAGCATCCACATACAAGACCAAATAAATAATAAGATCACCAATTAATTTGAAATACACAAAGTGATCATCTTTGTTCCTTGTGAATCTAAGTTCCAACATATAAGTATCAAATTTTTAATACCACATCCTTGGTGATTTCTTTAACCCATACAAGGACTTTTTCATCCTGCATACTAGCTCTTGCATTCCCTTCACTGCAAATCCTTCTAGTTTCTTCATGTATATTTCTTCTTCCAAATCCCCATGTAGGAATGTTGTCTTCGCATCCATCTACTCTGCTTCAAAATCAAAAGAAACAACAACAAATAAATGAAATCTAATAGAAGTTAACTTGGAAACAAAAGAAAAAATTTCACCAAAGTCAGTTCCCTCTACCTGGGAATAACATTTTTCTACTAGCCAAGCTTTGTATTTGTCCACTTTTCCTTCTGCATTCAACTTCTTCTTAAACACCCATTTGCTTCTAATGGGATTTATTCTAGTTGGATACTACACTAGATCCCAAGCCTCATTCTTGTCCAACGCTTCCATTTCTTCCACCATGGCCTTTTCCAGAGTTTTTCATCCTATGAATCCACTACCTCCTTAACAGTTCTAGGATCATCATTAGTAATAAAAAAAGTAAAATTTGAACGAAAATATGGTGGAGTATACCTTTTTGGTTTCCTTCTTTTCCAAACCGATCTCCTCAATACTGGAGTATGAGGCTCTTATTTTTATTCCGAATCATGTTCTTGTAGAGTTTGATTAATTATCCTTCAATTCAAACTCTATTTTCTCTGGTTCCTCTTCCCTTGGTAGGAATTCCTATTTGAAATCATCTTTGGTTTCTCTAAATACCACATCTCATTTATACACTACCTTCTCAGTTTCTAGGTTCCAAAGATTATAACCATTAAAACAATCTTTATATCCAATAAAGATACACTTTTCAACATTTTTATCTAGCTTACTCATGTTTTCATTTGGAACCTGACCATAGGAATCACAAATAAATACCCTGATATGTGTAAGAAAGGGTTTCTTACCAGTCCATACCTCATGTGGAGTCTTGTCATCTAGTGTTGATGACGGTGATTGATTGACTAGGTAACATGAAATACCCACTGCCTCTGCCCATAATTCCTATCCTAACTGATGGAAATATCATGTTGGCATTGATGTCAACATGAAGACAAGAAGTACCTTAATGGAGTATGAAATGGAAATGCGGTAAAAGCTACATGAATACTGAGTTACATGAACGAAGTGGACTACTTGCTTGGTCGAGTGCTTTGAAATAATGAAAGTATGAAAATGAAAGAATGAGACAATTTCAATTACTACACTATTCAAGTCGAGTTATCTTGATGACTGTATATTCTGGTGAGACAAGATCATGATGAAAAAAAAAATACTGGTGAGTCGCCCTCTTGAATACATTCTCGTGCACTATCATTTTAGAGTGTAGTCGAAGGGAAATTTTTTGATGCAACATCGGGAACCCATGAGTCTATTAGATCAACACGGTAGTCAATATTTCATAGCAAGTTTTGGTCATCATTCTTGCAAGGTTGAAGTTGGATGACCCTTCAAACCCAAACAATTTCCAACAACCACAAATGGTTAGATCCACTCAGGCAATCAATTGTTGAATAAATTTTCATTGATATCAAAGGTTAGTAAGTGATCAAATATATGTCAAAGGTTAGTAAGTGATTAAATATAAATGCGACCTTGGTATCACTTTAATAAATACAAATGTGAAAATTTAAGTGGAAACAAAGTTTACACAAAAGTGGAAATGAAAGTGGAAATGAAAGTGGATTACATATAAATATGACTTTAATAAATAACAAAAGTGGAAAAGTTAAGTGGAAACAGAGTTTACCCAAAAGTGGAAATGAAAGTGGATTAAATATAAATATGACTTTAATAAATAACAAAAGTTGAAAAGTTAGGTGGAAGTGGAGTTTACCTAAAAGAGGAGTAAATATAAAAGTGGAATAAAGAAAAAGGTAAAAGTGAAATTGGATTAAAGAAAAAGGTAAAAGTGAAAGTGGAGTTAAAGAAAAAGGGTAAACGTGAAAGAGCACATGGTATTTTAAAACCATGGTGGTATTTACCTATGGTAAGGTAAAAAGTGAATTAAATCATGATAGTCAAAATCTATTGACCCAATTGAAAACGTGACTAAACGATTTAAAAGGCACAATGGTTCATTGACATTGTATTAATTAAAATAGTATGATTAATATCTTATATTAAAAATGCACATACTTATAATGAAGAGATACATTCCTATATTGAAAAGGTGCAATTGTTTAATTGTACATGACCATTGGAAGACTATATAAACGTAAATTCTTTTTGAAAGAGGGTGTGTCTCTGGGATTGAAATCTAAAGATCAATAACAGTGTCAGAGACCAATAACGTAAATGAATATATGCAATTGAAGATAAAGAATATTATGAATATTTGAAGATTGAAGTACTTATCATAAAAAGGGAGGTTGGGTGTAGGTTGTAGCCTGCAAAGGAGGTTGTAGCCTCCTTCCAGTTGAAGCTGGTAAGCCAAGGTGTTGTAACATATTTTCAGTTATAGATGAAGAAACTAGAATTGGTGCTTCATTCTAGTTGGTGTTGATAAAATCTAGAGGGGTTATAGCCTCCTTCTAGTTGGTTCTAGTAAAGTAGGGAATTGGTGTTTCCTTTGAAATGGAGCTCATAAATTAAATGTAATCTTTATTAAAAATAAGAAGAACATTTGTTATTATTGGGTTTTCCACTTTAAAATTATGTGTATTGTACCTTTCTATTGATCATATGTTTTGATTTGAAAAAATTAATAGTGAAGTGGTTTTAAATTGTGGAAAAAGGATAATACTGATTCACCCCCCCTCAGTATCAAACAATATCCCAACACTAACCCGACACCACTGAGCATTTACCTAGTTTTTTCCATCAATGTCCTATTCATCCTTTCTACAACTCTATTATGTTGAGGTGTGTATGGAGTAGTCTTATACATTCATATACCACACTTCTTACATAATTCCTTGAATTGATTTATGCATAATTCTCCACCATTATTTGTCCTCAACACCTTAATTCTCTTCTCTGTCTGATTCTCCACAAGAGCCTTAAAATCTTTGAATTTGTTAAATACTTCATATTTCTTCCCAAGGAAATAAATCCATGTATTCTTCAAGAATCCATCTATAAATGAGACATAATACACAAATTTTCCCAGTGATGGAACCGACACAAGTCCAAACACATCACTATGTACCATCTTTAGAATATCCTCTGCTCTCATATCTCTAGAGGAGAATATTACACGATTCCACTTCCCATATAAAAAATGTTCACATAAATCAAAATCCAAAGAGAAATTGATCAAACATTCAACCATACCTTTACCGTATAGTACTTGAAGGCCCTTCTCTCCGATATGCCCCAGTCTTTGATGCCATAGCATAGTCCTTTCTCCAGAGACTATAGGATTTTTTTCTTCTTCAGCTCCAATATCAGGAACAATGAAACTATTGCACCCATCACTAATAGTGCTTCCATGTAGCTTATATAGAGTTCCAAACCAAACTCCTTCAACAACACCATTTCTCCTCGAACCATCATACATGTTCCCCTTTCAAACATTGTTTTTACCCTTGCATCATCCATTTTGCTTACAAAAGTAAAATTTCTATCCAATTCTAGGATGTGCATAAGATGTGTATAACACAAAGGAGTGTTCTAATCCTTCCATCCATGATATTCAACTTGAATTTTCCTCATCCTAGAATATTGGTTGTAGAATCATCTCTTAGAAAAATGTCACCTCCATCATACCTTTCATATTCAAAGAGCGACTTCCTGTGAGGAGTCATATGAAAGGATGCACCTGAGTCGACCAACCATGCCTCATGATCTACATGTGTTCTTGAAGAACCAAGTACAAATCGCCTCCTTCATCTGCGAAGGTTTTTTATTTTGTAGAAGGAGAATCATCATATCCCTTCCCTCTCTCAACATTTTTTGATCTACATTTTTTCTTATAGTGCCCTTATTTTCCACATCTCCAACATACATTTACAAATTTTCTAGGAGATTTAGACGTTGCCTTAGATTTAGATCTCCCACTTTAGGACTTATATCTATTTCTTTCATGGGAGCATCCTCTTGCAAATAATGCATATGCGCTCTATCCTTCCATGTTCTTCTGTCTCATCTCCTCCGACAACAAGGATGAGACCACATCATTGAAGCTGAAAATAGTTGCAATACTACCTATGGCCACAACCATACTATCCCATGATTCAGGTAAAGAGCACAATAATTTGATACACTTATCTTCATCAGAAATCTTAATATCAATAGATAATAGTTGACTTACAATAGTGTTGAAGGTGTTTAGACGCTCTGTCACCGATTCTCCATCTTTTCGAGAGATTTAGAACTTCCCCTAGATTTAGATATCCCACTTTAGGACTTAGATCTATTTATTTCATGGGACCATCCTCTTTCAAATAAGGCATCTGCGCTCTATCCTTCCATGTTCTTCCACCTCATCTCCTCTGACAACAAGGATGAGACCGCATCATTGAAGCTAAAAGTAGTTGCAATACTACCTATGGCCACAACCATATTATCCCATGATTCGGGTAAAGAGCACAATAAATTGATACACTTATCTTCATCAGAAATATTAATATCAATAGATAATAGTTGACTTACAATAGTATTGAAGGCGTTTAGATGCTCTGTCACCGAGTCTCCATCTTTCATCCTAAGATTGTATAACTTCTTCCACAGGAACAATTTGTTTACTAGGGACTTAGACGGATACAAATCCCCTAACTTATCCCATAATTCCTTGGTTGTAGCTTCCCCTAACACATTCAATAATTTTGAATATGAGAGACAGAATCAAATTTTTCTTTACGCCTTCTGATCCAACTTTTCCCAGTCTTTTGTTGGCATTCATGTAGTTTCAGTACATGGATCCACAACAAACCAMTGATTTTTGTCCACCAACAGATCYTCCATATTGAGCTTCCACAAATMAAAAAWTTTCCCATTAAATTTATCAATCTCTATTTTTTAATTGCTAGCCATTTCTTTTCACCTGAAGAATTAATACTACAAAGTTCCCACTGTAACAAGGTTTATCAGAAACCCAAACTAAACCATTAKCCACAACGCCCCCTAAAKATAATAATTGTTCTAATAACAAATGTAGATTTTAAACCTGTACATTTAATTACTACAAATAGATTCTTAATAAAAATAGAAAATATACAATGACACACACACACACACATTACGCAAAGATTTTACCCTGGAAACCCAAACCGGGAAAACCAACAACCTGTTTAGAGCCACACCACTAATTATTTATTCATCATATATATTCATTGTTTACAATACAATATATATAGGATCTCACGACATCCAAAACCTCTAATCCATTGACCTAGATTAGTAAAAAAACCATAATTCCTTAATTGTTAAAAACAAACACAAAAAACAACCAATTTTTTTTCGGGGTTTTTGCCCCCATGCAACCCCCCGGACAAGAGGAATCCACCCCCATGTGACCCCCCTATGCACCTGATGCACCACAACATGTGGGGTTAGTGGTGTAAAGAATATAACACATATCCAACACTCTTATTTCTTTTGTCTAGGTTCCTGCTACTACTTATGTCTTCTCCTTTTACATATTTTTTTATGTCTCTATTTTTGTTGCTCTCTTTCTTTCTTTCTCTTCCTCTATTTTTGAATCAGTTTGAGATTCATATTTTTTGAGCGCTACTTACCCCAATTAAGAGGGGTACTAACTACGCTTGCTTTGATATATTGATCTTGATAGCCCTCTACAATATCAAGCATTCCTATGTAAGGGAATAAGGTGCATAAGGTGCATTCCTATAGCCTAATAACATGAAAATATCTTTCCACCTTGTCCTTTTAGTAACAACATTTGGTTCCCTGGATCATTGTTAATAGGGAATAAGGTGCAACAAAATAAAAAAACCTAAACTTTATCCCTATCTAATGAAATGTAATCCTTTGGAGACATTCAATGTATAATTTAGCTCTGAAGAGAGTTGTTTTTAGTGTTGGAAAAGAGTGAGGTTCCCTTCTCTGCAACCTTTCAAGGAGTTCCATCCATCCCATTTCTACACTCCATAACAACTCATCTATAGAGGTATGAATCAATCTATTCTAGAGTGCAACTGATTCTAGTTGTATTTTATCCATCACTAGGAATGTAATTAATTTTATGATTAACCTTACATAGTTCCTACAATCATCATTTGGGTTGATACATTCTCCTTTTATCCTCAATTAAACTACCGTATCCTCGACTTTGTAATTTTACATGGATACAAACCTATTTTTCTCATTCTATAGCCAATGTATGAAATCCTTGAGCTATACATCCCAAACATAAGGGTTTGGGGACCACCTCAACATCTGAGGTAGCACACAATTTTGCAAATATAGTTCCCACAAAAATGTTTTCCTTTCTGGAAGGATGTCAAATTAGATTAGTTCACTAATTTTTTAAGGTTTTGTATGACAACCTTCTAATAGAAAACACAACATTCAATTTGAAATGTGTACCATTGTACACAACATTCATGTAGAATGTGTACCTAGAAGATGAAAATTCTAGAAGAATGTGTACCAAAACCATTGTACACAACATTCATGTAGAATGTGTACCTAGAAGATGAAAGAAGGAAAACCAAGAATCGGCCTAAATCCCAAATAATATTGAGAAGACAAAGACAAGACGGAAAATGATTGTAGCAGAAAATGGACCAAGGAAACATTGAAAGAGTAGAGTTTTTGTTTGACTCACTATGATGGATAAATATCGTAACCTTCACTTACTTGCAACTAGCTCCTTTATAGGTACATGTTGTGGTTGAGGTGGCATAAATTTTCTAACTGTTTCTTGATTTTATGGTTCAATAATTTTGATTAATGCCTTTTTCAACCATTCCTCAATGTACTCTCTTAATGGTGCCACATTGATTTCATGTTTAGTTTTAATCTCAAATAACTGACTTTCCAATTCCCTTAGATCTATCTCTGATTGATGCAATGTGTCACCCACCTCATCATTTATGTTGATATATCGAACTAACCATATTTCAAATTCATCTTCAAAAAATTCTATGGTTTTGGTAAATTCGTTAACCCAAGCAACTTTTATTGCTTTAAGTTGTCCCATTAAATATTCTTTGGCTAATATCATGGTATCCATCAATAAACTAGGACCATCTAACTCCTTAGTAAGACTAACAAGTTTAAGAAATAGATCACTCTTTCTATTCCTTAGGGCCTCGGTTTAATTTATCATTTCTTTTAACTCTTTAATTCTCCTCAACCAACACACATTGATCTGCTTCATACGGTAGGGAAAATGAAGTTTTTGTTCTTTCCTATGGGCTTCATTTAAACTTGAGACTTTAGCTAAAAATTTGTTCACAACTTCCTTAAAAAATCCTTCATCATTTTCCAAATATTTTTGCAAATATTCTTTGAAATTTTCAATTGTGGATGAAAAACTAGCAATACTTTGGGGAAGATCCCAAATTTCTTGAATTATATCAACTCTTTTTTGTATAGAATCACCAACATATTTTCTTATATCCTGTAATAAAATTTATGAGCATTTGTATTTCGTACTGTTTTTGGGGATCTCCTCCAATTCAAGAATAGGTTGAATATAACTCAAAGGTTTTGGAAACAGTGGTCCTGCCACCAAAGCAACTTCTAATTATTTTACCCTTTTCTTTAATTCCAAATTCTCTCTTTCCATTTTGTCAATTAATTGTCTTAATGAATCTCCAATAGCTCCATGAAAGTCTACAATTTTAGATGGTGCTACTCCATCCAAGTCAATCAAAGATTTCCATCGTTCTGATGATTTCTTATTCTTGGTATTAAACTTTTCTAAAAATAGTTTTTTGGTTTCACGATTGTATGTCGCATGGTGAAAAGTGACGGATTCTTCTTCAAATATCTAAATATATTGGGTCATAATAACATCAACAATTTATCTCGTATCTAATAGCCTTTGTGCAGACTAGGCATGTTATTCAATGAGCTCGTTCATGTCCATTGTACGAGGACTTTCTTGGACTTCTGATGCATTTATTTCCACTGATGATAGATTCATTTTTATTTTTATAGGAGTGTATGCAATATGTTTTTTCTCAAGGATTTTCCTTGGTGGGTTTTATCTCCACCGGCATTTAAGCCTCCAACTGGTGTTTTTCTAGTATCCATTCCACTAGTTCTGCTCTTCATTATTGATGGAGTTCTTCTTTGAAACGTTGTTGGCGAGTTGGAATTTTGATTTGTTGTTTCTCTACCATGTTTTTTGTGTCCTTCATTTGTACTATTTACTTCTTGGAGATCCATGTTGTCTCCGCCACCTTCTTGAAACTGTTCAATTCTGATGAAATGTGAAGAATAACCTACTAACTACATATGTGTAGTGAATTTGTTATCTCGGTCAAAACCTTCAACAAGTTTGGATTCCTTCAAACCAATATGTTCATGATGTCCCGCCAACTCATTTAGGTGAGTTATATGTTTAACAATGCAATCCCCAATTTTCCATGGTAAGGGTATAAACTGTCTTTTCCTTTTATCAAGGAAGAAGTGGGCCCAATTTTTGTATTGCCTGCATACTTCTCCAACAAAGAGTTTATCTGGTATATAAAATTCTAAAAGGAAACGTTTCTCCTTACTACCAAATATTCTAATTATAGTGAATTCTTCGGAAAACTCATAAATTTGTTTTCTAGTGAAGAAGGAATTTGCTTCTAAGGATAACCTTGATGTGCTCTGTTTGAATATTAACATTTTGAATTCTGAGATGAAATTTTTGTGGATTGGGTAGAAATTGTATTCGGCTTCATGCATGTACAAATTTGAATACCATGCATAAACTTGTTCTAACTTAAAATCCACATGTTTTTCCCGAGGCAAATCTTCAAAAACATGGCGATAATAAATGAAAAAAAAGAGGTAAGAAGTCATATAGAATTTATGGGTCTTTTGAGGTTATTCAGCTTGAAATAAATTTCACTTGAGATGAGATAACCCCAATCGATGATAGCTTTTTCATGCAGGGAATAATGTATAACATATACAACATTTCTTGTTACAAACATAGTAGATTTCAAACCGAGAATGTGAGTAAATATCCAAGAAAATTCTTTGTATGGGTGCTTTAGAAAATTTACCTCGATTCTAGAAGTACCAGGGTTACAGGTTGGATCTTCTCAATAATTTCTCAACAGTTTGTTCCCTCCCTTGTGCTACTTCATAAATTCATCAACTTCCTCGCTCTTGAATCGCATAGTTGGTGCATGGAGTCGTATCATTTTAGAAAATGTTGAAGGAGATAGAGAAATGGGTTGATGAACTTGCATTTGAATTATTCTTCGTTCAGAGACAAATTTCTCTACACACCATTGAAAAATCTCTTTGATATCAGTTAAGTATGGAACACATCTTGTCAATGCTATTCCTAAGGTCCAGATTAGGTTCATCTTCTTCTTAGATGGATGAAGAGACTTGTAGTATTTGTATGCCTTGGACCACTGGAACAATTGATCTTTGTGACCCAATGTGTTCAATGTATCTCCACAAAACACTTCCTTCTTTTTACTTGACATATTTTGTACTTTTTACAAAGGTGGCACTACTATTGATACTTACATGTTGGCATTTTTTATTTTATTAAATTCTACTATGTATTTCCTTGGTAACTCAATCAAGCATAGATCATGTTTTAAATGTCATCAGTTTTCATGGGACTTGGATTTATTGCTTCCCTTAATCGATGTATTGTGCATTAATAACGACATTATGCTTTTACGAGTGGTGACTGATGTGGAAGGGGTAATTAATTTTATGGGAAATGGTGATGTGATGGTATCATGGACGAAAAGTGTTAAGAATGGAGGTGTAAAATGATGTATGGGAATTGCTAACTGTATAACACGAAGATGCAGAGTTGTGGGGTTGTGGACATAAATACATGTGAAAAAATCTTCAGGAAAGGGTGACAATGCCTGCATTGAGACTGTGAATATGGTTAAGTTTTGATAGAAATGTAGACTTGAGGATGTGCGGACCTATGAACAGTGGAAAAGTGAGGGGGAGTAAGGAAATATGCTTCGTAATGAGAAATATGGCTAAGTATGAAAATAAGTGTGAAAAGTGGAAAGTGAATGCAGACCTGTGGACTTGTAGAGGTGGAAACTTAGTAAAGCATTGAGGGATGGTAAGTAGCTCCACATCCACATTGCTTGAAATTGACTAAGTATCAAAATAAAATGAAAAAAGTAACAAAGTGTTTTGGTGAGTACGGGGTTGCGGACCTAGGTGATAAAAAAAATAATACTCAATGGTTATTATGTTGATCTGCATCTGCATTTAAAAAAAATGACTAAGTATAAGAGATGGAAATGAAACAAAAGGTAGTCGGGGGTCAAAGATGAGGTTCTAAGGGTTTGCAAACATGCGGATTTTAAATTCTTGTTGGCCCACTCCGCATTATTCAACAAATGACTAAGTTCTTGGATTTTCTAGTACGAGAAAAGATAAGTAAAGGAAATAAGCGAGAAAAAGTGTAAAAATCCTAAGAATAAATAAAATGGAAAAAACTAAACTAACCAAACATACTAATCAATAGGCACCTTGTCTTCCATCCTTTACTTCTACAACCATTTTTTGTATTGATTGTAACAAGAAAAATGGGATGTTAATGAATCTTTGGTATCTCGAGTGCTATAGGAACTTGAAATGGTAGGAAAGTGTCATGGTGTCCTAGGCTTCACAAGTGATATAATGGATCACATGCAAGGGAACCTCATCCCATGGTCTTGGTAGTGTTGGGTTAATATTGACTTGGTCATAGAGTAGTTAAGGTAACCTTGATTTAGTCATTAATGGGTTTACCATTGGTGGTTTATGGGACAGTGGTATTGGGTAACCCATGATATTTTATGTGGTGAAGTCTATTTAATGGCTTGAGATACTCCATTGTAAGATGTCTCGTTATATATGCCTCATGTTGGCCCCTGTAGGCTTGGGTAGTTGGTGTACTATAGAATGCATGATGTAGCATGATGTAGGCCAAGAAAGAATTAACTTGTTGCCCATTACTCATGTTAATAACACATCTCTGAAAATGTATTCTAACGATTATTAGTTGTTGATAAATACATTGAGCTTGCTTCAGAGTGTGGGGCTTTTCTCTCATAAGGGTTACCCGAGTGAATCTTTTTGTCTATGTATTTGTTTGTGTGATATTTATCTCTCTTCATTTTAACAATTGGTATCAGAGCTAGGTAGACATAGAATCTATAATGAGAGTAATTTGTGATAGTGACAACCAAAGCTGGAAATCATGGAGCATAGTTGGAAGAACATGGACATAGAGTGGAAGAAGAAGAAGTACTTGGTGAATGAGTGATTGATTTGGTCTATGTCTATGTCAACATATACCTAAATCAAGATGAAAATGAGTATATTTACAATGGGGATTCCTTGTATCCCTCCATATTTCTAGGGATTTTCGAGGCTCGACACAACTAGTCTTACCCCCAAAATCACTAGCTCCCTCACACCAAATATTTGTCATTTTGGCAGGATGCTAAGGAAATATATTTTGGGGCACACAATCCTTCTTCATCAACTACTTAATTGATGCCATATCCTAAAAGGGTCACAGGACCAACTCCCTCCTTGATCAACTAACTAGATGGTTATTGTGGATCGCAAGTCAATCCTCATTTTGCTCAGGCTGAAGAACTGTTGAAAGTGCATGCTCATAGGCTTGTTGTCTTCTTGGTTAGGCTGAAATAGTGGGTTAAATCTATGTGCCCTAGTCTTCTAATGAAAAATTTCTACCTACAATATAGGTCCTTTGTTAATGTTATGAGTGTACAAAGGTTGCAAGATAGAAGGGATTCTACAACCCATTTATTTCCTTTTAATTTATAACTTGGGTCAATGTTTGTGAAAGACATTCAACACTAATGAAACAATTATATAATCATTTTTCAACGATAACACTTCATACCTAAGAAAAACATCACACATGATAACTCATCAGTAGATCTATCACTAACAACCACTAACTAGCATGCAAGAAAACTTGAACATTTTTCAATAAAAAAATCATAAAATATAGTCGAGACAACCATTGTAAGTAATTAATCAATAAACTATTTAATGGCTACAAAACTAGTTAGTGAAATATGTATTGAACATAAAACTCGCAATGCCCAAGGATTTTGGGGAGGTAAATGGCCATAAAATACAATCAAAATAGGCTAATTTTGGGGCTCATCATACCTCCCAACTTAAAGGTTTGCACGTCCCCTATGCAACAAAAATAAATAAATGAAAGGAAGGGGAAGGGTAGGGATATTGGTTATTAGCTCCTAATTGTCCCTCTTGTTTTTTACTACTTCCTTCATCAATGTTGGCATAGGGGCAAACCTAGGGTTCAACTCCAAGAGTTCACCAACAAGCCCTAACTACTAGCCCTTTTGGCAACACCTGGGAAGTAGATGCAGTCTCACCCGAAGCAATTATGAGGGGGTTGCAAGACAGAGATGTCTACAACCAAAGGGAATATCAAGTGGATCTAACACAAGAACAACAAAGCATTCATATATCACTTATCATCTTAGATCTACTCTGCACATCTACTTAATAGATCTAACATAATATTGCAATCAAAGTATATCAAGGACAAAGACAAAATATCAATCACACACAACACAAAATATATGTGGTTCACCCTCTCTCTAGGGCTACATCCACATAATTGTGCTATAATATATTGAGGTAAAGCATATAGTTCTTGTCTGTGCTCTTAGGTAGCAAATCTTCTCTCTTCTCCTCTCTTTCTCTCCTCTCCTTGCACACCCAGCTGGAGGGTTGATCTTCGCACCTAGCTGAAGATATTACAGTACCAGAAGGCTCTCACACTTAGAAATTCTCTCTCACACAACAATAATCACTCTTAATCCTCAATACAATTGTACTCAACAATAATGTACCAACCCAAACTAGGTCCTTTAGACCTTTATTTATACATTAAAATCACTTACCGACATCCTTAGGCCGAAACCTAGGTGTCCAAAACCCTAGATACCAAAACCATAGGTGTCTTAAACCCTAGGTCAATTTGACCCATATTTTCAGGGCTTCGCCAGCCTGTCTTTCCTTCCTTCTCGCGCGGTGCTCCAAAGCATCTAATGGTGGATTTTTCCACTTGCTGATTTGTCCACGATCCTTCTTCCTTGCTTATCCGTCATCCTCGATCTCCTCGTCCAATGGTTTTCTTTCTCATGCTTTGCTCCATCTTTTCTGCTATTTTTCTTACTTCGGCCCAGTAACAGTCCTGTGTCTTTTGCGAAGCTTGTATTATCCCTTTTCTTCCTTGATCTTCGATTTCTTCCATAACCAAGGCCCAACAGGCCCCCAACACTCACTTGTGACATGTCCCTAGGAACTTCAAATCCGAGCTTCCTGTTTTACTTCGACTCCAGACTGCGCAGTGCAACCTCTGCTTTTTGCTTGATGCCTCTTCTTTTTCCCTTTTGTAGACTATATTTTCTGTGTCTGGTACCCAGTTTCAACTGCACCTGGTACCTAAACCCTTTTCTTCATGCTTTTACTGAGAGCTATGAGGCAGCTGGTTGTCATAGTACAACTTCAGTCGGCTCCCATTCACCAAACCTTCCTTCCATTCTCCATTCAACATCTTCAATTGCACAACTCCTCCCTCTGTAACATAAGAGATCTCGTATGGCCCTAGCCAATGTGTTTTGAACTTTCCAGGATGTTTTATGAACTTGTTGTCATATACCAGTACTAGATCACCTTGTTTAAATGCCTTCTGCTTGATGTGCCTGTCATGACAGGCCTTCTCTCTTTCCTTCTGAACCTGCTGATGGAATCCTCCAATGAATCTATCTTCCTCTAGTTCAACTAGCTATGAAAGACTCTCTTGAACAACACCACTATCATCCATATCTGTAAAGGCAACAATTCTTAGGCTTGGTAACAAATATTCTATTGGAACAACAACTTCAAGACCATATACCAACTTGAAAGGGGTTTGCATTGTTAGTTTCTTGCAAGTAGTTCTATAGGCCCACAATACTGCTGGTACTCTTAAATCCCAATCATCCATGTTCACACTGCAAATGTTGGTTAATGTTGTTTCCAAAATATTTTTGAATGCCTCAACTGTCCCATTTGCTTGTGGATGGGATGGTGTGCTCTTCTGATGGTGGATGACAAATTCTTCAGTCAGGGCTTCAACTATCTTATTGATGAAATAAAAAAGTGTGCCTTGATCACTCATAAGGATCTTTGGGAATCCAAACCTGGTTATGATGTCATCAAATATGAAGCACACAGCTGTAGCTACACTACAGTCCTTAATTTCTCTTGCTTCAGCCCATCTGGTCAAGTATTTTGTCATAGTGATGATGTACCTTGCTCCTATACGCTTTCCTGGTGAGTTTATAGGTCCAACAAAGTCAATGGCCCATTTCTCAAATGCTTGTAGGGTTATTTGTGGTGCTAGTGGAATTTCATCTATTCTGGAAGGTTTCCCAACTCTTTGGCATACATTGGAGGCTTTAGAATAGTCTTTAGCATCTCTGTGTAAGGTAGGCCACCAAAGGCCAGCTCTAAGAACCTTCTGCACAGTTGCTTTCCCTGCATAACCTCCTCCTGCGATGCCTTCATGATATTCTACGAGGATCAGTGGTTGTTCTACCTCCATAACACACCTTCTCAATATCTCATCAGGTCCCATCTTGTATATATGTCCAACTATAAGTGAGAAGTCTGTAGCGTGCACTACTAGCTATTTCTTCTGGGGAATTGTATACTCACTGGGTTCCATTCCTGTTGATATGAACTAGACTATCTCTGCGAAGTGGTCATTGATATTTCTAATGGCCAGTAGCTGTGCATCCTCTAAACTGATCGGTTCTTCTCCATGTTCCAACCTTGACAAGTGGTCAGGAACTTTGTTCATTCTTCCTGGATTTACTATGATCTCAAAGTCATATTCCTGAAATAGCATAAGCCATATGCATATCCTTCCCCCCAACATTGGCTTGTTGACTAGGTATTTTAGCGTGAAGTGATCAATAAACATTTTAAAGTGCCCTCCCAACAAGTAGTGGAGGAATTTCTGCAACGCATACACCATGGATAACCCTTCTCACTCGGTGGTGGTGTAGTTGATATCAACAGTTTATAGCTTTCTACTAGCAAAGGCTAATGGGTGGTCGATGTCTCCTGTTCCTGGCTGTGCTAGCACAACTCCTAATGCAATGGAATACGCATAGACATGCACATGAAACTCCTTTCTCCAATTTGGAAACACCAGAATGGGCGTAGTAACCATTTTTTATTTCAGTGTGTCGAAGCTCTACTGGCATTCTTCTGTCCAGCTAAACTGAAAACCTTTCTTCAACAACTTCTCCATAGGTGCTGTAATATGAGCACATCCCTTAATGAACTTCCTGTAGTATCCTGTGTGCCCCAATGTAGTGCGCAACTATTTTACTGATGTAGGAGGGGGTAGATAAACTATAATGAAAATTTTGGATGGATCAACAAGCAATCCTTTCTTACATACAATATGACCTAACAAAACTCCAAATGGTGAGAAGAATATGCACTTCTTCAGATTTAAAGAAATTTGACACTGCCTGCATTTATCCAACATTATCCTTAGACATTCAATATGATTCTTCAATAAACTGAAAATAGTCCAGTCATCAAAATATGCTTCTAGAAATTTATGGAAAAATTCCTTGAATGCTTCGACCACCACCTTGGAAAACATGGCTAGGGCATTCTTCAATTCGAATGGAATTACTGTGTATTGGTAGGATCCCCATTCTGTTGCAAATGTGGTCTTGTGGCGATCTTCCTTGGTAATCCGGATCTGATGGTATCTTGAAAATCAATCTGTAAAATAATATACCTCCTGGCCTCCCACGTTATCTAACACTTCGTCAGTGAATGGTGTAGGGAAGGGATCATGTAAGAAGGCATCATTCAACTTCCTAAGATCCACGCATATCCTGATCTCTCCTGTCTTCTTGTCTTGTATGACCATAGGGCTAATCCACTCTGACTCTTCGATAGGTTCTATGATTCCTGCTTCCAACATTCTGTCAAGCTCAATCTTCACTTTCTCCTTATATTTAGGGTTCAATCTGTAGGGTCTTTGTTTGACTAGTCTAGCATCTAGCTTCAAAGGGATCCTCATCTCTCCCATAGGTCATTTAATAACCTTCATATCAGTGACCTTGGTTGGAAACAAGTCCTGATATTCATGCAGTAACTCCGTAATTTTGTCAATGGTGGAAGCATCCCAATAATCTCTAACATTTGCAAACTTTGGTGTCTGCTCTATTCCAATATTGACCTTATTAATCTTGATCGACTATCCAATAAATGGTAGCTCGACTCCTGGTCCTTCTACATCTCTCTTGCCTTCTGTTTCTGCGATGTTCACCTTCCTAGGATCATCGTCTTCATCAACATTGATGTTGTAACAACCTTGCAGTTTCTGGAGAGGCATAGTCTATTCATCCTCTTCTTGTTCCAAAGGAAGTCTGGATGCCTCCTTGAATACTTTCTGTCTCACAATATGTAATGCTTGATCTACTGAAGGAAATTGAATTTCAAATAAGAAGGTAGTACAAAATTCCGAGTCATACCTTCCCAATCCGTAGTGATGAGGCGCAACTCTACTTGGAGGTACCAATTGATAGGCATCATGTCCAATGTGTTAATGAATTTGTGCATCCATTGTTCTTGAGGAATGTTTCTCCAGGCCTCTTCGCACATGGTCCTTTGGGAAGCTTCAACTTGTATACCTTACTTCACAACTTTATGTTTGTGTTGAGAATCACGCTGTCATCAAAGTATGACATTGTATACAATCTGTAATATTACTTTTGTGTATCCCCCACCATCTTATGGGTGTATATTTCAAAGCCTCATCCATTGCCAATAATCTCTGTTGTATTCGTACACTTTCTTCAAAGTTCGACAGGAAGGTTTCTAAAGGATTCAAGCCATCAAAAGTGGGTAAGTTACTTACTGTTGTGCCAATCCAATGAACTTCTCTGGTTAATCTAGCACATCTTCTTGTAGATACTTCATACATCTTATTCTTCCAGTTATCCAGTGCTTCTTCTGAGTTTGATGAACATGTGCTCTCACTTTGCCATCTTAAGTTTCCATCGGCTGTAGGATTAATGTAATCCTGATGTCTGGTTGTTAATTTGTATATGTTCTCCAGTTCATATGCGTGTTCTTCTTCTCTGATGGGCTCTATGTATCATTGACCTTTATCTGGATCTAAAGGTGCAATGACCCTAAAGCCATATCTTTCAAAAGTCATACGTATTTTCTTTAAATCAACCACAGTGGAATTATTAAAGGCCCAATCAATTCCTAACAGTGTGGGGTAAGGACAACTATCATCAACTATTTCAATTACCTCAAAATATGAAAACGTTCTTACTCCATCGATGCCCACAGGGACATGTTCTAATATTCCAAAAGGGCTAACAACTTGTTGATTAGATATCCTAAGTCTGATAGGGGAATAGATCAACTTCGGTTTTCCCATCAGTGCCTAGGTTTGCTTCATCATGACATTGACCTCCGACCCTAAGTCGAGGAATACATAATCTATCTCATACTCTCCTATTTGAGCATTCAAATGTAATTCCTTATTTGTCCTTCTCTTCTTACCAATTTGGTGTACTTCCCTATTCAGTAAGGGATCTATCTTTCCTAGTTCATATTGTCTAATTAAATTTTGTAACTCTTGTACAACGCTTTCATCCTAAATCAAATTAATACAAGTATATAAAAATTTCATGAGCTTGCTTACCTCTTTTCCTTCTTTTGGCAAAGTAGGCCAATCAAATGCCAGAGACATTCCATATTCTCTCACTTCTAGTCTTGTCTTTGATGAAGAGTCTTGGTCTCCTCTGAACTCTTTTCTGGCTTCCTCAAATATTTGTCTTTCTTTCTTTGCATAAAAGGTTTGGGTTTTCTCTATATATTTCCTAATTCCTGAATCTTATGTAGTCTTCCCTTGGTTCATTCTGTCATCTCCTGTAATAGTGCCTCCTCTGGTTATAACAACGACTCTAGGGTCTTCTCCACAAGGTTCAACATATATCAGTTTCACTTGCGGGTTTTTCTGAGGTCCTCGTCTTTCTTGAAGCTTAGCTACCAGCACAGGAAAATATTCTATAACATGGTCAAACGAGCTGCAATAGCTGCAAGTGGTACAAGGGTTCTGGAAATCCCTTGCAAGGTGTCATGGTTGTGCAGAGTTATAATAGATGATCTGTCCTCGGCCTCGATCCATTCCTCCTCCTCGTCCTCTTCCTATGAATCCACCGTGAGGATTGAAGTTTCCTCTCCTAGGAGAGTTATACCGCGTAGTGTTTCCTTCTTGTTGTACTTCACCTTGAATCTTATATATGTCTCTCAACCTTTCATGCATGAGATCATAAGCCCTACAATCTCTATCATCATGTCCTACGAACTTATAGAATGTATAATACAAATTTGTAGGTGTCTAAACATACTTTTGCATGTAGTAGCACTCACTAGGGCGATATCTGTTTTTGCATACCTCGCACTAAGGTAAGGTGACTTGCTTCAAAGAGCTCGGAGGTCCAGAAGACAAGTATTCATTGAATAGGGGAAAATGTTCCTTGTCATGGCCTTCTAATCTACATATGACACACCATATGTCTTCTCTTTTATCTTTTACCTTGTTTTCTTCATATCTTCGACCTGCAAAGACAAACTAGTCAGTTGATTCAAGATATTACTCATACCTGAGCTAGATTCTCCCATAGGGGTTGATTCTAGCTTCATGGCGATCTCCAGTGCCTCAACCTACGAAGCAATCTTCTGCTGCATCAGAGGAATTCTAATGTGTGGTAAGAGGGAAATAATGAACCATTATTTGTTCTGTTCGTCTGGGATCTGAAAAGTCAATCGGCCTGTTAGGGTATTGAATCTCTGATCGAACTCCCAATCAGGTTTGGCCACCTTCTGCTTGATCTCTTTCAGCTCTGTAATACACTGTGACTCCAACTTGGGTTTCTTGAACTCTACAATCAATGCATTCTTAATCTGATTCAGTGGCTTAGACTGTGCAATTCCTTGGAAAAGTTTCATGTACCAACTCAGTGCGCGATCCCTTAGAGTGGTTCTAAACTGGGTTCTTTTGACAGCTTCGTCAATGACATTTTTAATATTCCATACGGCTTCACAGAGGAGCCAATGCTGATCAGGATCTTCAGATCCATATCCCCTAAAGATAGGAAGTATCATCTCATATTCCATAGATCTTCCTAGGGTTCCTGACTGAATATGTGGTGGACTAATATTGACAGTGCTCTGGGTACTCTGGTGGCTGGGATTACTCTAGTTTCTTAATACTATTGAATCAACATGAGGGAAAATAATACTCACTTCGATGGCTTGCGCAGTTTCTAAAGTATCAGGTTCTTCTCGATGAAGCTCTTCAACTTTCCCTTCCTCTATTCCAACAGGTTTTGAATGCTCCTTGTCTGTCAGATCTGCCTCTTCTCCACTGTAGAAACCCTCCTCCCCATAGTTATGCTTAAACAGGTTTGCAAGGTGAAATTATTAGACCACTCTCCCACTGCACGTATGTCCAGCTTCTGTGCTGCTGTCGTTGTCTGAATCCTTGAACATTAGCCTTTCTAGATCCAACCAATCTACTGTATCTTCAAGATGTTCTTCTCATGCAATAACATCTTGAGTCTCAACTTCAGGAACTGTAAAAAATTTCCTCTGGGTCCCTTAAAGAAATATCGCTCAACTTGGTTGTATGAATCTACTCCATCAACAACAAACTCCGTGATGCACCCTCCAATGGTGCTGTCAAACCAGTGATATACTTCTCGTGATATGGCATTATCAACTCTTTTGACCTTCTTGATCAGCTTCGATGTCCAAACCACATGAGGTCTATATCGGATCTCGAACTGGGTATCTTCTAATCTAGCTAGCCACTCGTATATCTCCTGATGGATTCCTCCAAAGAAAATTTCGTGTATATCAGTAAATATATATTTCTCCAACAAATCCTTTGAATTAAGATTAGGGTTCTTGTTCTGGGCTTCAACAAAGTCCTTTTCTTAATCCTATATCCACTTTTAAATTTCTTTCTTTGATGGGAACCACCTTGACATTCCCTTAAAAAGATTAATGTCCCGACAATGAAACCATTTGTTGGCACAGGGGCAAACCCAGGGTTCAGCTCCAAGAGCGCACCAACAAGCCATAAATACTACCCCTTTCGACAACACCTGCAAAGTAGATGCAGTCTCACCCGAAGAAGTTATGAGGGGGTTGCAAGATAGAGATGTCTACAACCAAAGGGAATATCAAGTGGATCTAACACAAGAACAACACATCATTCATATATCACTTATCAACTTAGATCTAATCTGCACATCTACTTAACAGATCTAACATAATATTGCAATCACAGTATATCAAGGACAGAGACATAATATCAATCACACACAACACAAAATATACGTGGTTAACCCTCTCTCTAGGGCTACATCCACATAACTGTTCTATAATATATTGAGGTAAAGCATACAGTTCTTGTCTGCACTCTTAACTAGAAGATCTCCTCTCTTCTCCTCTCTTTCTCTCCTCTCCCTATGCACCCATCTGCAGGGTTGATCTTTGCACCCAGCTGAATATCTTATAGTACCAAAAGGCTCTCACACTTAGCACTTCTCTCTCACACAACAATAATCACTCTTAATCCTCAATACAACTATACTCAATAAGACTGTACCAACCCAAACTAGGTCCTTTAGACCTCTATTTATACATTACAATCACTTACCAACATCCTTAGGCCGAAACCTAGGTGTCCAAAACCCTAGATACCAAAACCCTAGGTGTCTAAAACCCTAGGTCAATTTGACCCATATTTTAAGGGCTTCGCCAGCCTGTCTTTCCTTCCTTCTCGTGCGGTGCTCCAAAGAATGTAATGGTGGCTTTTTCCACTTGTTGAGGTGTCCACGATCCTTCTTCCTTGCTTATTTATCATCCTTGATCTCCTCGTCCAACGAATTGATTTCTCGGGCTTCACTCCATCTTTTCTACTATTTTGCTTACTTCGACCCAGTAATAGTCTTGTGTCTTCTACGAAGCTCTTATTCTCCCTTTTCTTCCTTGATCTTCGCTTGCTTCCATAACTAAGGGCCAACAATCAACTACTATAGAATTCGCTTGTTGCTCTTCAGTTGTGGCTACATTTTGTATGTCTACTTTTGTCTTCATGTCTTCCATTGTCTCAACTTCTCCTTCTATTTATTTTGTCTTTGTTCCTGCACATGTCACATGTCACCATTGGAAGAGTGACACGTGGTACATGACCGTATAGGTTGTACTGATTATGTGGCCACACACCAAGGTTCCACGTGGAGTGACCGTACACTAACTAGGCATGTGTGTTGGTAGATCGTACAAGTTATGCAGTCCAATTACATGTAGAAACATGGCAAGGGATAGCCAACGAGATTTTGTCACATGGAAGCCTCCCATTGGCCATTAATGGTTTAAGTGTATTAAAAATTTATGGAGTTGACGGAGGTTGAACCCATAACCTCCATAAACCTTACCAAGCCTCCAATACCAATGTGCCATACAAGTGATGCTTACCTATACATGGTGCCACATTATTTTATTGTTTGTCAAAGGATTATCCGATGGAAAAAAGGGCTGAGGGCCCAAGCCCTCGACCCATACATACATATATTATCATATGATCACATGGGGTAACTCGCGGGGATTCTAAACCAATTGTATACTATATATATAATATATGGTTGTATAACCACATAACAAACATAAACCATGCTATAAAATATGACAAGGTTGACATGATTTGATCTTGTGACCTGCCAATTAAATGTGCCAACACTTGACCAACTCCCCTACGGGTACAGGTTTGTTAGGAGCCCGCCTAACAAATATTTTTTAATTTCCTATTATTCTAGAATGGAGTTAAGGGGTCTGCACCCTATTTAATGGCATGTGGACCAAGGCAAGAAAATATCATATTGCAGAGATTATGTCTCGAATTTCATGCCCGAGGGTACAAGGACTTTGAGGCTACACCATAAAGCGTGCTGGGAGGTCCCTTGATGGAATTTTAAGAACTTTATACTCATTTTTCACGTTTTTTCACAAGGAATTCAATGGTGCATTATGTTTCTACATTTGAGCAACATGTAAAAAGGTCATTGTAAAACAAAAGCATTCGAGCATTAATAAAGAGGTACTTATTGGAAGCGGACCTGGAGATGTAGCCCAAATTGGGTGAAATCCGTTATCAAATTTGTGTATGCAATTTTATTATTGTTGTTCATTTTGTGCTCAATTATTTGTAAGTATTTTATCATTAAAGTGTATTTGGTTAGATCATTATTTCACATGTCAATTGCAAACAATAAAGCAATCATTATTATTTCAAAGATCAAGTAGATGTTTATATGTATTTAAAATAATCAACATTTAAGGATTTAAGGATCAACAACCTTTCAAGGAGTTCCATCCATCCCATTTATGTTTGATCCGGATTATTTTCGGCATGAAATGAGAGCGGAAATATAACACATGAATATTTAGAGATATTGCAAGAGAGACAACAATATAACAGAGATATAGCGGAAATAACAAGAGTCACAGATATACAGTAATACACGATTTCTATTAATGAAATAAATGTACAAAGACTGTAAAATACAGAGTGAGAGACTCACTAGAATGGTGGCAGCTTATCTCTGAGAAGAGATGTGATGGCTACTTGCATTCGCAAGAAGATGATTACAATGAGGCTCCGAAGGCCTTTTTACAATAAGCAGGAATGCCAAAAACCCTAGACATCCAAAAACCTAACCCTAGGAGATGAAGCGCCAAAAGTCATGTGGGCCCCGTTTGGGTAAGTTGGTGCATCAACTTCCC
>ML792026.1:455015-494539 GCA_009831015.1 Picea engelmannii
TTTCGTACTCTGATTTTCAAGCAACGACCTCTCCCTACTTTTTGGGGCTAATTAGGGTTTTATCTATTACATGAAATGGAACAATAGATAATTTAATTTCCAATTAGACAAGTTTCAGATTGAACAAGCACCTCTGCAGAAAGTTATGGGCCCCATAAGACGAGTCACTTTTTATTTTCAGAGTTCTTGTCAATAAATTTGAAAATGTTTTGAAGTCGTTTCGGATTCATCAATTTTCCAGTGCATCACTAAGTAGAGACACATCAATGCCAGATGGAATGCATATACAAAATTTAGTTGGCTCAAGTTTCCATGCCAACAAAATTCAGTTTTGCAGAATCTTCTAAGAGAACAAATCTTCAGTTAGCAAGCTTGGGAAAAGTTATCTCTGAAGTCCATAGGACAACCCTTAGATCCAGTTCTAGCACCGCATTTTCATTCTGGTTGTAGCTTAAGGTTTATGCTTTAGAATTGGTTGGGGAAGCTGGTGGCAGTAGTAATTCTTTCAATTTTGCAGATTACTTTCCAATAATTGATTGTAGAAGCAATAATGAGTTTAGAAATTATGAATTGTAGGAGTGATAAGAAGATTTAATTCTATCACTTGAATTCTAGAGTTGTATTTTTAATTTTTTTGGAGTAATGGAAGGCCACCGGTTTTCCTATAAACATTTACTTGCTGCAATTAGTTGGCAAGATATTATGTTTTGAGCAATTTATTTCCGACTTTCCTTTGAAGTTGGCAAGATATTATGTTTTGAGCAATTTATTTCCGACTTTCCTTTGAAGTTTTCTTCATGAATTTCATATTCAGCAGACTAATTCCCTTGTCATTCAGCCGTTTATAATTCAACACCTTAACTTCTATTTCATTCCATGGTCACAATTTAACACTTCAGTTTTTTAGTACTTTGGTTTCTGGTATTGAGTTTCATTTCCATAAAAATGGTATTAAGTTTCATTTCTGTGAAAAAGACACAGGTTGTCGAGCACTGCAAAATCAAAACCTCCTACAGGTGAAGAGGTGATCTATTGATCTCTGCTTGATCGGAATACATGAGAGAGTCTTCAATTTATGTGATTGAGGAGGCCCAACAAATACCTAAGATTAGCTGGGCAGTTAAAGAGAGAATCTACGTGAGCTTATCACCCAAGCTATCATGTGTTTAGAAATAGGTACGGTTTAAACAAACAAACCAGTTTAGAAAAACACACTAACACCCCCCTAAGTGAAACATAGGGAGAAACAAAGAAGAACAAAGATGGTTCCCGACAACAAGGCCTGATAAGGTACCCATTTACAAACTCACATAACTGGAGTAAAGAAGAAAAAACCCGTAGGAAAAAACTCCTCCCCAAAAGAGAATATATAAAAAAGTGAAGGTAAGAGGACTCAAGATGACCCCCCAAGGACAACTTCCTTCACCCCAAGCATTGATAGTAACTAAAGAAAACAAGGGGATGCCAAAGGTTTAGTTAAGATGTCAGCAACCTGCTCTTCAGTAGGCATGTACTCCAAGCAAAGAACACCATCTTGGATGAGTTGCTGAAAGAAGTGCATGTGAATCTCAATGTGCTTTGTCCTTTGATGCTCAACTGGGTTGTGAGAGATGTGAATGGCACTTTGATTATCACACCAAAGAGTAGTGGGATAATCCTGTGAAATGCCAAGCTCTGTCAACAGCTGTCAAAGCCAAAGGACTTCTTGACTAGCAAAAACAACAACACAATACTTAGCCTTTGCGGATGATAATGCAATTGTTGATTGTTTTTACAAGACCAAGCAATAGGAGCAGAACCAAGGCGATAAACAAATCTTAAAGTGGACATCTAATCATCAACAGAACTACCCCAATCAAAATCAGTGAAACCCTCAAGATGAGAAGCACCCAAGATGTATTTAATGCCAAATTTGGTAGAGCCCCGAATATACTTGAGAATGCGCTTAGCTGCCTTCCAATGACTCTCACGAGGATTCCGAGAGAGCCAAGATACAAGCCCAACTGCAAAGGAGATGTCAGGATGTGTATGAGTCAAATACAATAGACTCCCAACCAGTTGTCGAGACAATGACAGATTGACTCGTGGTGAAGAGCAATTGGTAGAAAGAGTTGGTAGAAAGAGTGACACCTGACTGGAATGGAGTACGTGCCGACTTACAATCAACCATGCCAAAGTGCTGAAGTAAGTCAAGGGCATACTTCTGTTGAAAAATAAAGATTCCTTCTGAACACTGAAGAACCTGCAAACCAAGAAAGTAGCGCAGAAGACCAAGATCTTTCATATTAAACTGTTCCATCAATGCTTGTTGAACATTTTGAATCAAGGATGAAGAACTCCCTGTAATAATTAAATCATCCACGTACAAAACCAGAATCAGGAGATCAGTGCCCTCTCTTGTAGTGTAAACAGTAGGATCAAAATGACAACAGAACCCTGAAGTGATAAAAAAACTGTCCATCTTTTCATACCAAGCTCGGGGAGCTTGTTTGAGACCATACAATGAACGTCGAAGCCTGCATACAAGAGAAGAGTCTTACACAAAACCAGGAGGCTGCTCCATGTAGATCTTCTCTTGTAAATCCCCATGCAAAAAAACACTCTTCATATCCATCCGGTAATCTGACCAGCCTTGAGAGGCAGCAAGAGAAAGTACAAGATGTATGGAATTCATCTTGGCAATAGGGGCAAAAGTCTCAAAATAATCAATCCCTTCATCCTGTGAAAATCCCTTGGCCACTAGTCGTGCCTTATGTTTGTCAAAAGAACCATCTACAACATATTTGGATTTATAGACCCATTTCCAGCGAACTAGTTTTCGTCCCTTAGGAAGAGGAATGAGATCCCATGTGTGATTCTTCATCAAGGAAGAATACTCCTCTGTCATGGCAGCTTCCCATTCAGTTTTGTGATTCTTCATCAAGGAAGAATACTCCTCTGTCATGGCAGCTTCCCATTCAGTTTTCCCAACAGCAACGGAGAATTGTTGGGGATCATCTGAAATGGCATAACTCAAAAGAGAGATACCTTTCATCTGTGGCTGAATGTTGCAAGGAGTAGGAGAAAATAGTTGAAATCTGATGGATCATAACCATACCGATCAGGTATCTTTCGCTCTCAAAAGCTCCTCTTCAATTGTTGTTCCTGTGCAGGCTGCTCAACTGTTGTTGGTGGATTTTCCACTGGCTGAGTTTCCTCATCTGCAGCTGTCAGATGTTCCTCATCTTCTTGTTCTTCAAAAACAAGACTGTCAGCATGATCTGCACCATCATGGCAATCTATGGAGAGAGTAGCGTCATATGAGTGTTTGAAATGCTCATCAAAGAGGACGGCCCTATGAAACAAGACATCATTAGTAATAGGATCAAATAACCTAAACACACTAACAATTTCCATATTTTTATGAGAGTTCATAGTCTAATTCAGCAGTTTCCTGTTTGGCAGTAGTTTGCAGTTGTACTTGCAACTACAGTTTGTGGAACGGATTTGAGTATTTTTGCCATCTGGTTTGGAGCCTATGATTTCATTCAATGTCATATTGATCAAAAGTTGAGCACTTGTCTTTCCATTCACTTTCTTGTTCATTTCCCATTTCTTTATACTACTCTCGCACTTGTACTTGCAACAACAGCTAGTGGGACACATTCAAAGTATTTTTTCCATCCTGTTTAGAGCCTAGGATTTCATTCAATGTCATATTGATCAACATTTTAGCACTCGTCTTTCCATTCACTTTATTGTTCACTTCCCATTTCTTTATACTACTCCCAGTTCAGCTTAAATATTTGGTTGGTGACAGCAACCAAGTTTTGAGAAACTGCATTTTCTTTTCTACTAAAGCACTTCTCATTTTCTATTATTTAACATAACTTCTTGTACCCACTAGACAACAGTCATGACCTATGAGACCTTCTATTGGTAAGGCCATCTACATTACTGGGAAGATTAAAGGTTATTTTATTGCAGTGCTCTATCCCAAATTGTTAATTAAATGTGTCGCTTGCGCCAGTGGTCGAGCCTCTAAAATAAGTTGTTTGTGCACACTGCAAACACACATCATTTTTGGCATTGTTATTGAGGACAAACAGTTGGTAATTCCTTTATAGGGTACTTCCAACCAGATTACCATTAAAAGCTAGTTACACATCCCGGTCTAGACTCGAGAGCCAACACCCGGTCTAGACTCGAGAGCCAACATTCAAAAAATTATTTAATCTGCTCTGTTGAAAATTGAGATTTGGCAAGAAGAAAAATTACAACAGATCATATCAGCACCAAAAAATTGCAGAAGATCATCATTTATAGAGGACTAGACATTTATAGAGGACTAGACATCCACTCTTGAACCACATCTCTTTCAAGAATTTGGTAAAGAAGAGTAAGGAACGGTGATCTTTCTACAAATCAGCAAACTCAAACCATGGTAACTCAGCCCCAGTGGCCTAATATTAATATTGTAGGTCCTCTGAAATTGTGGCACCTATCCATAATAATTTATGGGATATTCAATTGCAGAAACATAGACTCTTGCGCTAATAAAACCAATATCAAAACATGAAAGGAAAACAATAATCTATACACACACCTTCACACAACTTGTGAGCAATTGACTATGTTGTACTACTTTATAACAATAGAGCAGGATCAAGGTTCGAAACTCCTGGGACATGTCCTTTGGATTCTCAGGTAGAGCCCATACAAGAATCAAACCTAGGCTAACTTAGACCTACCACATCCGGAATAAATCTTTTCTCATCCCATGTTAATCACAGCCTGTTGTTTTCACATCACATTGATACTATTTGTTAACCCAATGTCCTGATGAACCCTAAATTTAACACGGTCGATACAGTAGGTAAATGGTATAACATCGTGTTCAGGGATTTTTAAGATGGTGGGCCTGCATTTTCATTTTTCTATAGAAATTGAGGGAAAGGAAAAACAGGGCAGCGTTGAAGCAGGCATTAAAAAGCCAGGAACCCATGCCATTACACCCTTCCTTCCCGAAATGTAACCTCAGAAGTCCAATATACGCAACAAATGTTACCCCAAACTGAGCGATCTGGCAATACCCTGCAAGCCATGTGTGGGGAGGAGGCTCAGGCATTTCCCTGGCCCTGCTGCGAAAGAAGAAATAAGTGTACACGATAACATAGACGAGTGTGTTGGTGAGGATCCCCAAGATCTGAAGGGACTGCGAGAATTCCAACCAGAAGAAGCATGTGAATATCGCCATTATGTGGTGGAAGATGTGAAGAAAGGTGAGAGGCCTCTTCCTCAGAAGCGTGATCAAAGTATCCAACAGCTGAAAGTATTTGGTGAGATAGAAGAGATATGACCAGAAGAATACTCGCCCTGATGGGCGTGTTCCTAGAGGAAAACAGACCATCCATTCTACAGCGCTCAGAGACTTCCTCCATATCCGCCTCGTTTCCTTTATCTCCACAGAGGTTGCCACCAAACAGCCCACAAAAATGGCCGCAGACATGGATAGGACCATGAAATTGTAAATAGCCGGGATTGAGCCCAACGGCAGTGGCTTTTTCCTGAATAGCAGAAGCAATTTGAGGAAGAGAATCAGAATGAAATACAGCGGAATAGACATGAAAAGAAATGCCCAGGATGATCCCCATGCGTTATGATCCCATCTGAACTGAGATATCATGGGCTGTTCTGCTAACCAATATCTGAAATTGGCTCGCAAATCCCTCAAGGGCGGAAGAGGATTTGTTCCCATTTCCAATATCTAAAGACATAAAAGGGAGGAAAATGAGATTTACTAACAAAATTTGCAGGCAGGTGGAGACAGAGGAAGGAGATTGAGATTGAGAGATATGAAAAGTGTAATATAATTCAATAGATTTTGGCGCAGGAGATTGAGATTGAGAGATGTGAAAAGTGTAATATAATTCAATAGATTTTGGCGCAAATAAGTCTGCCTCGGTCTACGCAGAACTGCACGCCAGTCGTTGTTTGTTGTTTTTCCAGGCAGGGTGCATAGATTAATTAGAATGGTACATGGAAACATGGGCGGACTTGTTCAGAGGTCTACAACTTACAGTGACCATTTTAAAGGAGGGGCCACTCAAATGTATACAAATCACCCCTCGACGTGGAGAATCGTGCACCTCCAAGGTTTAAACATCGGCAATTCCTATGCCATGTTCATTCAAAATAATATAGGAGATGGCAATTCAATCGGGTGTGGTATAAATGCATCAAATGAATAAAGGATCTGTCGTTGACTTTTATTTTTAATTTTCTTGTTCCATATGAGATCAGTGACGTGTACTTTACATCTTCAACTAGGGCTGGAGGAATTTCAAAACCACGTTGTCTAAAGTTTTATTTTTTGTTTTTAAAAATTTTTCATTAAAATTTTAGAATTTTTTCATTGGAATTTTGTGATATAAATTTGGGTGAAATCTTATTTTTTTTTGTTTAAATTATATTTTTGAATATATAATTGGATTTAGCCTTTTGAAAAACTCAAGAATAGTTAAATTACATTTATTCCATTGTTATTAGGGAAAAACTCTTTATGGCTAGGGTAAACCACAACAGACAGGTATGACTACAGAAATCTACTCAATTCCAACATATAATATATAAACCAATGTGCAAGCTAGATAAGAAAAAAACCTACCTCATTCCAACGTTTGATGATGTTCCATTGTTGAGCACTTTGACCCAAAGCTTTGTACCTGCAACAAGTTCTCAACAAACAAGCAGAGCAAGTATATAGTGATAATATAAAGGGGTTAGCACATTAAATAGCATAATCCATTAATAAACATTACAAATATGCCCATGGATAATAATCATATATTTGCACGATACCAATTGAACGGGAAATGAGTATTTCTATTAATAAATGATCAGCAGAAGCGAAAACATTATAGACTTCTGTGTCGGCACGGTTCGAAACCAAGAAACCAAGTTCCTTCCAATTGGGCCTCCACCACTTCAATCCTCCACCAAAGGCAATCTCATAGGAAAGATACAATGAGGTTCTCTCAACAATAGGGAAAGAGCTTGGGGGCTGAACACTATGTTGAGACTTGAGGGACAAAGGGATGCAGACTCAATATGAAGTAATTTCTCCAGAGTAATTTTGCTCTCAAAGTTGAATGTTTTATCCTCTTTTCCATAGCTCGGAATTGTGTTCTTATAGCCTTCAAAATGCAACTGAAGGGCCGAGTCAGAACGTTTCCAGTATATGGAAGGCCAAAGATCAGAGATCTCATGTCGTTACATGGAAACCAGACTTCATTTTTGTATTTTCTGGCACAAATCCCGATGTACATGGGCTGTAGTGGAGCAGGTTGTGTATATGCACACTGTATAGTAGATAGGGCATGTATATGTGGAAAAATATGTATTTTTAGCTCTGGATTCATCAAAAAGGGATGACAAGTCTACATAGGGGAATGGAAAAAGACCCTCTATGCAAGATGGCAATGGTGAGGCAAATCTTGCTATAACAGATGCCCCCTAATGTGTGAGATCGTAGGAGTATCTGTGATGGCCAAAATACATTATAAATAACCCAGAAGTGGAGTGGCGTAAACCCGGATGAAAAGACTAGTTGCTCATTACATTTTGTGTTGACTTACATACATGGCTGCCAATAGAATACAATGCAGATCCATGTGGAAAATATACCAAATAAGTGTCTATGGCCATGAATAGGCAAATACAAATGCGGTTATATGCCAAAAGTTGTCACGAACAAGGCCCAGTAGAACCAATCTCAAAACCAATCTGAAGATATCTGTATACGATGGAGTATAATCTGATGTCTCATTATTACTGTAGTCAAATAGGTGTTGGTCCAATGAAAAGGAAGCAACATCTCGGGAAAGTTGTAGCCACATAGTGATGTCTTCAAGTCTTCTACACATCTGCCAAAGGTGCAAGTCTATAGCATGTGAATAAAGGAGTTGAGGTCGAACACAATAAGACATCATTTGATTCCCAGTCATTGAGGTATACCATTAACAAATGCAAGACATCCTACCAATAATGAAAGTAGGTATCAAGGCACCGAGCACATTCCTACAAGTGTGAATAAAAGAGTCGATGTCGAACACCTGAGGAATCCATTGATCAAGAGACATTGATGTATTCCCATCTGTCAATGGTGAGAGAGCTTGCCACTAATGACTGCAAGTCTCAAGGTACTCATAAAACTCTAGGTCCCATATCCAGAATAAATGAGTTGAAGTCGATGGAAAGAGACCCACTGAAAGGAGAGCATTAAGGCATCTCTCATCAGTCAACACAAGGAACAAAGAAGGAGCTTCATAATTTGGTGGAGATTGGATGAAGAACATGTTCATGAACCAACGACCCTGTGCGTCTTTCGTGTGTGCCAAATGCAAGTGGTACATGAAAAAGACCCTCCGAATAGCAGCCAATGATGAAAATTGTTGACAAAGGCAAGGAAACCACCAATAAGGCTAATGGTATCCAAGACACTACACGAATCCCAAAGTGTGAATAGATGTCTTTCCGTTGAACACAAGGGAAACCACCCAATCAACGACCAATGATGGAATGTCGACTACTGGGTTCAAGGTGACCCACCAATGATGAAAGTAGGGCCAGGGTGCATGATAAGACCATGCGGTTTTGAGACAAATTGGGGGTATGGCCGACATGCAAAGTCAAGAGTTTTGAGGAATGGTCGACACAGGTTGATAGACTTCCTTTGAATAAGAGCATGAGACATATGGTGGACTCTGGTATCATAGACTCAATGATATCACTATTAGATGCATGAGGCATCAAAAATGTTCTCTATAGGGACTGAAAGAGTAACCAGTCGGTAGAGAAAAACTTTGTAACGAGATCAACTTCCTAAGGCCATGCTAAACCCAAAATTATGATGACACAAGGACTCAATAATTTTGTGCTATGTTCAAAGGCGACATGACTACTACCAATTACATATAGTACTTCCTTCCCGCCCATCTTTTTTTGTTTTTCATAACAAATGAATGCTATGATACAGAGGAGGAAACGAGTGTCGCAAGTAAGCAAAACTATTTCTAGCAATGGAACGTACCTATGCTCAATGCAAATAAATGCATGTAGGAAATGGACACTTGGGGTGATGTTCCCTCCAAGGTATAGGGTGTCAAATTGCGAAGGATATAAACAAGGCTCTGCTTGGTTGAGGATGCAAAAAATTCTTAGGCAATGGTTTATAACGCAAAGCGAGAACTGGCTAAAGGCTCAATACTGCAAGCGAGGGCATGAGCTACAATCACAACTTAACGCCAAAAAATGTCATTTTTTATGTCTTTTAGTCTACTTGGTGTGAAAAAGGGATAAACTTGTGCCAAATAGATGTCTTTTCAAATCCAATTTACGAGTGTGAAAAAGACAAGTTCACTCAGCGATCTTTTCTATTTTTGGTAACATGTCGAAAAAGAGCTTAACTAAGACTCGTGACCTTTCAAATCCAATTTAACGAATGTGAAAGGGACAAATTACTCGGCAATATTTTCGTTTTTTAGATGAGTCAGAAAAGAGCTTAACTAAGACTCGTTTTGGGAGTCCCAATCAACATGTAAAGGAGGAGGTCAAGGCTCTCGTACCGGTCTTCTGCGGAAGGTCAGTATCTCACAGATAGCTGACAAAAGCTTGGGAAAACCCAAAGCTCTCCAAGTTGAGGAGGAGAAAGTGCTAACAGAGTATATAGTCTCCGTGATGGTTTGAATAAGGCCTCTTAATGGAAAATACATAGGTGGGGGTATGGGATGCCCCATCAGGTCGTCCCAATCGAAGGGAACCTCGTCAGGACTTGGAAGGAGATCATTTGGGGGAAGAATAAATCTCTCTTGTTCAGAAGGAGTAGGATTAGGAATGTTGATGTCATGATTGAAGATTACATCGTTCTCTACACAGAGAGTGGAATTGACTAGATATTGCACTGGTATGACCACCTCTTCAGACCTAGGCTGAAGAGAATGCATGGAAACAGGGATAGGGGACACATCACCTTTGACAATGGGAGTGAGGTCGGGAGAAGAAAGCACCATGTCGATTGAAGGAGGGACAAGGTGTGGGGAAACCACAAATGTCTCAGAATCTGATGGGCCCTTGGGAGAGCTCCATGATTCTGGTATCTTGGCAGTAGCCAGACACAAACGCGTAATATGACTTCCTTCACAAGTTCTACAAAGGAATTTAGGCTTACATCTGAGATGTATAGGCCTCTTGATGCCCCCATCATTGTTTACAATGGCTGGTGACACACTCTCATCATGACTAGCAGAGGTAAGAGAGACTTCTCCTATATGATGAATAGAGGTTGGATATGTGACACGGCTATGATCTGGGGTGAATAGGATGGTGCCCCCAACGTAATTGGTAGAGGTTGGGTGCGATATGTCGACATAATTTGTAGAAAATGTGGACCCATCTCCGACGTGACTGGCAAAGGTTGGTGATGGATCACCAGTATGACTGACAGTGATTGGGCTAGCGATTGATTGTGGCATTTGATGTCAAGGTCTAGGGAAAGATTGGTTTTGAAACATTGCAGGCTAGGAAGGATCCTGGTGTACCCCCTGTCCTTGCCCATAAAGGTGGTGGCTTACGCCAAAATGATCCGAAGAGGTTTGGATGGGCATCATCACAGAGGTCTGCAAAGAGACCAAGGTAGGATAAGAATTATTCGAGTGATGATATATGTTTCCCCCTTGTGAAGGGGTCCCGTACAGAGGGTAGCCCGAACCGTAAAATTGATTTTCCCCATATGAAACACCTGGAGGTACTTGAGGGGCTGTCATGGAAAAAGTGTTCGATGGAACTGACATGGTAGACAAAAGATACATGTCTAGGGTGTAATAAGTGGGATAAGCACCCATCTGAGCACTGGCTCCTGGAAGAGCATAAGCCCGAAACCTTGAAAGCACCGTCTCTCATAGAGGTATGGGTACTAGAAAGATCCCCAAATGGATATTAAATCCACAGAAATATCTATGATGCTAGGCGAGTATCCGGGGCTAATCTCTTCAACTAACTTCGCGCGACCTTGTGATTAACTCCAGTGTGAGCAGAGCCTTCTGATCTTACCAATTATACAATGGAATTCTCAACTCCCTGTCTCAGACACATGTTGATTTAATTGCCTTGGAGAAGTTTACTCACAAAATCTTATTCCAAGGCACTAAATCCTAGACTAGTTTGTGCACCCTAAAAATAAAATCGTGACTAGTCAATTTTAGTTTAAAGTGTAAATTTTATTGACCATGATTACTCAAAAGGGCATGGAAGTGAAAGTCATGATATTATGACTCAACAAGAAAATAAATATGAATATAATGCAAAGTCTAATTTTATGCAAAGTCTAATTTTAACTTTTCAATGAATGATATGCGTATAAAAACAATGCAATTTTCAATTTCAACTCTGCAATTCAAAAGTAAAATGCAATCTTTCACTAAATGCACTAAGCTAATGATAAAGATCCAGAAGACAAAAATGTCAAGCAATGTAAACAACCTATTTTTTTTGTATTTTCAATATATTAAAGAGAAAATGCATGGACTGAAAAGCAATCCGATATATAAATTCTACTGTGTATAAATGGAATGACTCAAGCAGAATACCAAGCAGCCAAGCAACAACCCAGAGTTCAAGGACAAATAAAAAATGAAAAATGATGAGAAAGACTACGCCCAAAAATTTAACTCCAAATAGGTTTCCTATCAACCCAAAGAAGCTCAATAGGCACTACAGAGACCTAAGAAGGCTCAACAATCATCAAATCCCACCCAACAACCACCAAACCAAGCAACCGAGCAAGGAAATAAGGTGTACGTGACTGTTCAGGGAAACATAGTGTATATACGCATCTTGTAGTGAGATAGAACGCATGTGTATGCTACTGTCAAGGCAATAGGGCGTGTACAGGCTTGAAAACAAGGCCAATCAAGGGTAAAAAGGATGAAAACTCAGACCCAGAGTGAACAGAATCTGTCAAGCAGTGATACAACAAGAAACACAAAGGAAAAAAAACAATGCAAGGAGAAAAAATACTTCAACCCTTAGAAAGAATCTCTCCCTAGTGGAGTCGCCAATTCTGTTATGAGGGGAAAACTCTCTATGGCCAGGGTAAACCACAACAGATAAGTATGACTGCAAAAATCTACTCAATTCCAACATATACTATATAAACTAATGTGAAAGCGAGATAAGAAAGAAGCCTACCTCGTTCCAACGTTTGATGATGTTCCACTATTGAGCACTTTGACCCAAAGCTTTGTACCTACAACAAGTTCTCAACAAACAAGCAAAGAAAGTATATAGTGATAATATAAAAGGGTTAACACATTAGATAACATAATCCATTAATAAACATTACAAATATGCCCATAGATAATAATCATATATTTGCACGATACCAATTGGATGGGAAATTATGCAGGAGCATCTCCTGAGACAAGCGAGCCAACGCAGAAGACAAAGGATAGTTGGGCACACGCCCACACAAATTTTTGAATTTTCCCTTGAAGTTGATGCGCCAAACATAAATGAGATCATTTAATAAAGGCGCCTTGGTATAATGTAATCAGACCTTGAGCGCCCCGCTCTCATCTGAAGTAGACAAAGGCATTTATAGTAGTAAATGTAAGTAGGTAGAATTGAATATTAGATTAGACAGTTCTAGAAGAAAGAGGGAGAACGGATATAGACACCCTCATTGTGCATTGTAACATAGTTTTTTGGAAGACTTAGAAGAATCCAGAGAGCATTGAGAAGAGAAGTAGAGAACTGTGTAGAAACACCCATGTACAATCATTTGGATTAATAGAAGAGTTTAATTCAAATTCATGGAGTTGTGTTTGTTCTCTATGTAGGTGTGTTGAATGATATGCTCACGAGTATTTACTTCCTTTTATGTATTTGCTATTTTGCTGTGTATATGGTTTCATGTGTTGAGATTGAAATCTGAAAGGAAGTAGAAGGAATGAGTTACAATTGTTTCTCTATCTGAGTGAGGATTCCTACAAGGAGTGCAATTGAAGACGTCTGCAAAGAGTGCGTTGACAGAAGGCTTGGATAGTCTAACTCTTGTTCTCATTCCCCCATAATCGAAATTGGGTCATGCGAGCCGTGCAAGGAGTGCGCAGGCTAAGGAGAGTCTCAACCATGAATCTGAGTGAAGTATTGAAGGACTACTGCTGCAGGTGTGCATAGGGTCGAAAGAACTCAACACTTAGAAGTGTTTGAGGATTGCCGCAAGGAGTGCATGCAAGAGTCTTCATGGAGACTGGGAATTGTGTGAAGCTCAGGAAGGATAAGGCTTCCAAGTTCGCTGAGGAGAAACACTAGAAATTCGTGCTGTGGAGTGCGTAAACCAGGTGTTGCACAGTTGCGCCGCAGAAAGACAAAATCTGGAGAGGAGCACTTAATTATTTTAGAATAAATCTTCAAGGAAGAGAGAAATCGACGATCAGGATCTTACGGTGAAGGATTAGCAAAGTCCCGTCAACCATTGGATCTGTCACAGAAGAGAGGAGTTTACGGTTGTGTTCGGAGTTCAAGCTCCAGAGATTGAGGACCGTCAGATCTCACTAAACACCCGTCAGCCGTTGGATCTACCAGAGAAGCAAAGAGGTTACGGTCGCATTAGGAGTTTAAGCTCCGAGAGTCGTGAGCCGTTGGATCTTGGATCAGTTACCCGTCAGCCGTTGGATTTGACAAAAGTTGCACGAGGGTTACCATCGGGGTTCGAAGGATCGAAAATCCCGTGGTCGAATGTTTTTCGACATTTGAAACCCCGAGACCCCGGGAAGATCGGAGTCGTACGACAGTCAGACACGTGGTGGAGATCGAGGCGTCAGGAGTTCGGGAAGCCAGAAGTTTCTTGGACAGAAGGTCGGGGAAGTTCATAGTGAAAAACTCAGCATAATCTGAGTCGTCTGTTCGAGAGGACAGGTGTCAGGAATCTGGAGAGAGTCGGGAAATCAGGAAATCGAAGTTCCTGAGGACAGGAGGTTGAGACATTACAAGTCCTGAACCCCAGAGAAATCGGGACCGTCCATCTGGAAGGACGTGTGGCAGAAATCAGCGTTATCGGGGAAAGACCTGACAAGGAGTTATCCATCGGTGTTTGGGGTCCATCGGGATATCGGGGATCCCGGTGACAAAGTGTTTATGCACTTTGGTTTCGCGAACCGTGAAATCCTGATGAGGAGGAAGGTACGAGTGTGCGGCCAGCTGTCAGCACGTAAGAAAAGAGGAAGGCACCGTAGTGGAAGCCAATTGTCAGCTTGACGGAGAATCAGTGTTCGAGGAATCGGGAAACCCATGGATAAGTGTTTTGCAGCATTTGAAATCTCGTAGCCCCTATGAGGGGGTAAGACCGTGGTCATGGGTTAACGGTCATATGGGCCAAGACCCATAGCCAGGAGGCCTAGCGTGGGAAAGGTGCGTCGGGATTCAGAGAATTGCGAGTCATGAGAGCATGTGTATTTCGACATAGGAATGCTTGAAACCCCGATGGGAGTTATAGCTGCGGTCGTATAAGGAGAAGTCACGTTGAACAAGCGTTCAACCTAGAGGGCTAACAGAGGTTGGAAGCGTATCGGGATTTTGAAGTCCAAAACCCCGACGGAATGGATATAAGGCTGAGGTCTTATAGAGAGTGGTCATGTGGATTGAAGGCTTAGCCAGGTGGGGTTAAGGAAATAAAGGAGTGCATCAGAGATCAGGGATCGGTGATCCAACTTGCCAGAATCTTACAGGGGTCAAGATTTCGATAACGGGAACCCCGATCACTGAGAAAAGAGACCAGCGCTGACTTCCTGATCGTTAAGGGAGGTCATTTGGAGAGTTGTTGTGGGTGTGGAAAATTCCCGATAGGGAATCATAAGAGCTTTTCAATTCTTCGGGCTGTGGAGAAGAAAGGTCCTGTGAGCGGACATGCCCTGGTTGGCGCGCCTGCGTCAAGTGGTATCAGAGCTTAGAAGAGATTCTTTACTTTTTGTAGCAGAGAAAAAGGAGAATTCACCATGCTTCCAAGGAGAAGGGATTGACAATCAACCGATCCAGAGGAGGAAAGGGAATTGTCCAGAGAAAGAGGTAGGCAAGTGCAGAATCCAGACATGGAGAGAGAAATGCGTAATCTTTGTGCCAGAATGGAGGACATGGAGACATTGCAAAGGCGCAAAGCTGATGTAGGAGATATTAGTGAATCTGAGGATGAAGGTGATGCTGGACATAGAGAAGAAAAAATCCTAGCGGAAGATGCAGCAAGTGAACTCTTACTAAAAGCTGTTGCAAGAATGAGTACAAAGGTGAAAATAGACGTTCCGGTTTATGAGGGAAATCTGGATGTAGAAGAGCTTCTAGATTGGATTAGATCTCTACACACTTACTTCGATTATGAAGATATCGAAGATGATAAGAAGGTCAGACATGCTGTCACGAGATTAAAAGGACATGCAACCTTGTGGTGGGATGAACTACAAGTTGAGAGGCGTTGCCAAGGCAAGCATAAGATTAAGAGCTGGGATAGGATGATTGCAAAAATGAAGGAAAAATTCATTCCTAGGAACTATCAAATTTCTCTATTCAGGAGGATGCAGAACCTGAGACAGAAGATGATGACAGTGAAGGAATATACTGATGAATTTTATAGATTGAATATCAGGGTAGGTCATCGCGAAAGAAATGAGGAAAAAGTAGCCAGGTATATGAATGGCCTGAGATATGAGATTCAGGATGAAATGAGTATGGAAACCATCCGAACAATGGAGGATGCTTACCAAATGGCTCTGAAAGCTGAGGAGAAGCTGAGCCGAAAGCAGAGTCAAAGAGGCTGAGGCAGAAGTCATCCCAGAGGCAAGACAGTTGCCTAGGAAAGAATCCAGAATCCCAGGAATGACTGGAAGAAACCTCAGACTCGGATAGAGAGAGGTGAAATCTCGCAGCGAGGGTGATATGCTGAGCAAAGAGAACAACATACTGAGCAGAGAGGAGGATATGCTGATAATGATAGGTTTTCTCATACTAGAGGTAGAGGAAGAGGAAGAGGTGGAGTAATCACATGCTTCACATGTGGGAAGAATGGCCATAGGTCGTTCGAGTGTCCAAAGAAAAAGAAAGAAATTGGAGAGACTCACATCGCTGAGGCACAGAGGCGAGATGTTGAGGCTGAATACGCTGAAGGTGGAAGGTCGTTGGTGATGCGGAAAGTCCTTTTGACGCCAGAGAAGAAGATGGAGAATACAACACAGAGGAACAGTCTTTTTAGGACTGCTTGCAAGACCAAGGATAGAGTGTGCAAGGTCATTGTGGATAGCGGAAGCACAGATAATCTCATTTCAACCGAGATGGTAGAAAAGCTGTAGCTGGAGACAACTGATCATCCAAGTCCATACAAAGTTTCATGGCTACAGAAGGGACATCAGGTAAATGTCACTAAACAATGCTTAGTTGACATTAAAATAGGAGGATATAATGACAAGATTTTATGCGATGTCATTCCTATGGATGTTTGTCATTTATTACTAGGTAGGCCATGGAAATATGATAGAAATGTGATTCATGATGGGAGAATGAACACATACACCCTGAAGAAGAATGGGAGAACCCATATGTTGCATCCAATTGAGGATAAAGAAGTGAAACTGGAGGTAAGCAACACAGTACTTCTCATGAGTGGGAAGGAACTTCTTACAGAAGTTAAGAAGAAGGAGGATCCATAATTCTTTGTGGTCAGAAACCCGAGAATTGTTCTGACTAGCACAAGAGTGGACGATTTTCCAGAAGAAGTTCAGGGACTGCTGGAAGAGCTCGCTGATATTGTAATGGACGAATTACCTCGTTCGTTGCCACTGATCAGGAGTGTGAATCATCATATAGACCTCATACCAGGAACTAGTTTTCCAAACAAAGCCGCGTACAGATTGACGTTGCAGGAGAATGAAGAGGTTAAAAGATAGGTCCAGGAGTTGTTGGACAAAGGTTTGGTCAGGGAAAGCTTGAGTCCATGTGTTGTTCCGACAATACTCAGTCTGAAGAAAGATGGGGGTTGGAGAATGTGTACCGACTCAAGAGCCATTAATAAGATAACTATCAGGTATAGATTTCCATTGCCAAGGATGGATGATCTGATGGATTGCTTAAGTGGGGCAATTTTTTTTTCAAAGATTGATTTGAAGAGTGGATATCACTAGATTCATATGAGAGAAGGCAATGAATGGAAAACAACGTTCAAGACAAACGAAGGTTTGTATGAATGGCTTGTCATGCCGTTTGGCTTGACAAATGCACCAAGTACCTTTATGAGATTGATGAATGAAGTCCTGAAGGATTTCATAGCGAAATTTGTCATCGTGTATCTGGATGACATATTGGTTTTCAGCAAGACGAAGGCTGAACATCTGAAGCATTTGGCCATTGTGATGAAGAAGCTACAGCAGGAGAAGTTGTTGATTAATATGAAGAAGTCCTCATTCATGAAGACAGAGCTCATTTATCTAGGTTTTTTTATATCTGCAAATGAGTTGAGGATGGATCCAGATAAGGTGGAGGTAATCAAGAATTGACCATCACCAAGGGACACATTTGAGGTGAGGAGTTTTCATGGTTTGGAGAGTTTATACCAAAAATTCATTAGAAATTTCAGTAGAATTAGCGCAACAATGATGGACACAGTGAAGAAAAGACATAAATCTTTTCACTGGACTGAAGAGGCGGAGAAAAGTTTCAATTTGTTGAAACGAAAGATTACGGAACAACCAATTCTGGTGTTGCCGGATTTTCAAAAGACAATTTAGGTGAAATGTGATGCAAGCGGGTTTGCAATAGGAGCGGTCTTGAGTCAGGAGGACAAACCAATTGCATATTTCAGCGAGAAGCTGAATGAGGCAAAAGAAAATTACTCCACGTATGATAAGGAATTCTATGCCATCATCCAGGCATTGAAAAAATGGAGGCACTATTTGATTCCAAAGGAATTTATTTTATATAGTGATAACCATGCATTGCAGTTTGTGACTCAACAGGAAAAGTTGAATTAGAGGCATGTTAAATGGGTTGAATACATGCAAAATTTCACTTTTGTGATAAAACATATTTCTGGTATTGCTAACAAAGTTGCTGATGCTTTGAGCAGGAGGTGTTTGTTGTTGTAGGATTTCAGAGTCCGCACTTTAGGTTTTGATGATCTCAGGAATAGGTACGCAGATGATCCAGATTTTCAGGAAGTGTATGAAGCAGCTGAGAATCCAGTTCTCAGAGACACAATCCCATGGATAGAATACATGATCCAGGAAGGATTATTGTTTAGAGGCAATCAACTGTGTATTCCAAATTGCTCCATGAGGTAGAATCTGTTAAAGGAGAAGCACAACGGAGGATTGGTCGGACACTTCGGTCATGACAAGACATTTGAAAAGATGAGCGAGTCATACTTTTGGCCAGGGATGCGGTTAGAGGTCAAGCGGTTTGTAGACAAATGCAAGATTTGCTAGCATTCAAAAGGAAGGAAACAGAATGCAGGATTTTATCAGCCATTGCCCATACCAGATAAGCCGTGGGAGGTGATAAGTATGGATTTTGTATTGGGGTTGCCAAGGACACAAAGGGTTGTTGATTCCATCTTTGTGGTCGTGGATAGGTTTTCCAAGATGACACATTTTATCCCATGCCAGAAGACCAGTGATGCGACTCACATCACAAACCTGTTTTTCAAAGAAGTCGTTCGAATTCACGGCTTACCAAGGGGTATTGTTTCGGACAGAGACACAAAGTTCATAGGGCATTTCTGGAGGACACTGTGGAAAAAGATGGGAACTAACTTGATGTTTAGTTCTGCCTATCACGCTCAGATGGATGGACAAACCAAAGTGGTGAACAAAAGTCTGGGAGACTTGCTGAGAAGCTTGGTGGCAGAGCACCATAGTAGTTGGGACAATGTATTGTCGCAGGCAAAGTTTGTATACAATGACTCAGTAAATCAGAGCACAGGAAAAAGTCCATTTCAGGTTGTCCATGGGATGCAGCTGAGAGGAGTTTCTGAATTGAGGGATTCAGAGCAGACTGCTACTAGGAGCGCTAGTGCAGAAGAATTCATTGAAGCGATGAAGGAACTTCACAGCCAGGTGAAGGAGCGACTGCTAAAATCAAGCCAAGAATATAAGCACAGAGCCGATCAGCATAGGAGACAACTTCAGTTCGAAGTTGGTGATTTGGTTCTGGCACATTTGAGGAAAGAAAGGTTCCCGAGAGGAACATATAATAAATTAAAAATGAAGAAAATCGGACCGTGCAAGGTCTTGAAGAAGATGGGAGAAAATGCTTATGAGATTGAATTACCCGATGGGATTGGAATTTCTCCAATATTCAACATCGTGGATTTATACCCATACAGAGCTGCGGAAACAGAGACTGCAAGTGATGAAAAACTAGAGGTCTGGTGGCAGAAGCAGATGCCAGTTGCAGAAAAGCCACATATGGAACATATATTGGATAAACGAGTGGGTAAGAAGACTAGGAGGAAAGAATACTTCGAGTATCTGGTCAAGTGGAAGAATCATCCAGTTGAAGATGCCAGCTGGGAGACTGAAGCAGAGATTCTAAAGCATGGACATACTATGCAGGAGCTCATGGGAAGGAGCCCATGCAAATTTTCAAGTGAGGGAGTATGATGCAGGAGCATCTCTCGAGACAAGCGAGCCAGTGCAGAAGACAAAGGATAGTTGGGCACATGCCCGCACAAATTTTTGAATTTTCCCTTGAAGTTGATGCGCCAAACATAAATGAGATCATTTAATAAAGGTGCCTTGGTATAATGTAATCAGACCTTGAGCACCCCGCTCTCGTCTGAAGTAGACAAAGGTATTTATAGTAGTAAATGTAAGTAGGTAGAATTGAATATTAGATTAGACAGTTCTAGAAGAAAGAGGGAGAATGGATATAGACACCCTCATTGTGCATTGTAACATAGGTTTTTGGAAGAGTTAGAAGAATCTAGAGAGCATTGAGAAGAGAAGCAGAGAACAGTGTAGAAACACCCATGTACAGTCAATTGGATTAATAGAAGAGTTTAATTCAAATTCATGGAGTTGTGTTTGTTCTCTGTGTAGGTGTGTTGAATGATATGCTCACGAGTATTTACTTCCTATTATGTATTTGCTATTTTGCTGTGTATATGGTTTCATGTGTTGAGATTGAAATCTGAAAGGAAGTAGAAGGAATGAGTTACAATTGTTTCTCTATCTGAGTGAGGATTCCTGCAAGGAGTGCAATTGAAGACGTCCGCAAGGAGTGCGTTGACAGAAGGCTTGGATAGTCTAACTCTTGTTCTCATTCCCCCAAAATTGAAATTGGGTCACGTGAGCCATGCAAGGAGTGCGCAGGCTAAGGAGAGTCTCAGCCATGAATCTGAGCAAAGTATTGACAGACTACTGCTGCAGGTGTGCACAGGGTCGAAAGAACTCAACACTTAGAAGTGTTTGAGGATTGCCGCAAGGAGTGCGTGCAAGAGTCTTCGTGGAGACTCAGAATTGTGTGAAGCTCAGGAAGGATAAGGCTTCCAAGTTCACTGAGGAGAAACACTAGAAGTTCATGCTATGGAGTGCGTAAACCAGGTGCTTCATAGTTGTGCCGCAAAGAGACAAAATCCGAAGAGGAGCACTTAATTATTTTAGAAGAAATATTCAAGGAAGAGAGAAATTGATGGTCAGGATCTTACGGTGAAGGATCAACAAAGTCCCATCAACTGTTGGATCTGTCACAGAAGCGAGGAGTTTATGGTTGTGTTCAAAGTTCAAGCTCCAGAGATTGAGGACCGTCAGATCTCACTAAACACCCGTCATCCGTTGGATCTACCAGAGAAGCAAAGAGGTTATGGTCGCGTTAGGAGTTTAAGATCTAGGAGTCGTGAGCCATTGGATCTTGGCTTAGTTACTCATCATTCATTGGATCTGACAGAAGTTGCACGAGGGTTACCATCGGGGTTCGAAGGATCAGAAATCCCGTGGTTGAATGTTTTTCGACATTTGAAACCCCGAGACCCTGGGAAGATCGGAGCCATCCGACAGTCAGACACGTGGCAGAGATCAAGGCATTAGGAGTTCGGGAAGTGAGAAGTTTCGTGGACAAAAGGTCGGGGAAGTTCATAGTGAAAAACCCAGCATAATATGATTCGTCCATTCGGGAGGACAGGTTTTAGGAATCTGGAGAGAGTCGGGAAATCGGGAAATCGGAGTTCTTGAGGACAGGAAGTTGAGACATTACAAGTCCCAAAACCTAGAGAAATCAGGACTGTCCATCTGGAAGGACGCCTGGAAGAAATCAACGTCATCAGGGAAAGCACCGACAAGGATTTATCCATCGGTGTTTGGGGTCCATCGGGATATCGGGGATCCCAGTGACAAAGTGTTTATGCAAATTGGTTTCGCGAACTGCGAAATTCCGATGAGGAGGAAGGTATGAGTGTGCGGCCATCTCTCAGCATGTCAGAAAAGAGGAAGGCGCCATAGTGGAAGCCAGTTGTTAGCCTGACGGAGAATCGATGTTCGAGGAATTGAGAAACCCACGGGTAAGTGTTTTTCAACATTTGAAATCCCGTATCCCCGATGGGGGGGTAAGACCGTGGTCATAGGTTAACGGTTATATGGGCCAACACCCATATCCAGGAGGCCTAGCGTGGGAAAGGTGCATCGGGATTTGGAGAATCGCGAGTCCTGAGGGCATGTGTATTTCGACATTGGAATGCTCGAAACCCCGATGGGAGTTATAGCTACGGTCATATAAGGAGAAGTCACATGGAACAAGCGTTCAACCTGGAGGGCTAACGGAGGTTGGAAGTGTATCGGGATTTTGAAGTCCAAAACCTCGACGGAAGGGATATAAGGCTGAGGTCTTATAGAGAGTGGTCACGTGGACTGAAGGCTTAGCCAGGTGGGGTTAAGGAAATAAAGGAGTGCATTGGAGATCAGGGATCGGTGATCCAACTTGCCAGAATCTTACAGGGGTCAAGATTTCGATAACGGGAACCCTGATCACTGAGAAAAGAGACCAGCGCTGACTTCCTGATCATTAAGGGAGGTCATTTGGAGAGTTGTTGTGGGTGTGGAAAATTACCAATAGGGAATCATAAGAGCTTTTCAGTTCTTCGGGCCGTGGAGAAGAAAGGTCCTGTGAGCGGACGTGCCCTGGTTGGCGCGCTTGCGTCAAGAAAGGAGTATTTCTATTAATAAATGATCAACATAAGATAAAACATTACAGACTTATGTGTCGGCACAGTTCGAAACCAAGAAACCAAGTTACTTCCAACTGGGCCTCCACCACTTCAATCCTCCACCAAAGGCAAGCTCATAGGAAAGAGACAATGAGTTTCTCTCAACAATAGGGAAAGAGCTTGGGGGTTGAACACTGTGTTCAGACTTTAGGGACAAAGGGATGCAGACTCAATATGAAGTAATTTCTCTAGAGTAACTTTTCTCTCAAAGTTGAATGCTTTCTCCTCTTTTCCATAGCTCAGAATTGTGTTCTTATAGTATTTAAAATGCAACTGAAGGGATGAATCATAACGTTTCCAGTATATGGAAGGCCAAGGATCAGAGATCTCATGTCATGACATGGAAACCCGACTTCATTTTTTTATTTTCTGGCACATATCCCAATGTACGTGGGTTGTAGTGGAGCAGGTTGCGTATACGCATGTTGTATAGTAGATAGGGCGCGTATATGTGGAAAAATATGTATTTTTAGCTCTGGATTCATCAAAAAGGAATGACAAGTCTGCATAGGAGAATGGAAAAAGGCCCTCTGTGAAGGATAACAATGGTGAGATAAATATTGCTATAACATCAACCACTCAAATTTGTAATTCCAATAATTTCTAACTAAATTTTAAGTAAAATTGATTTGAAAATATGTACAGAAAACACCAAAAAGTAAAACTTTTAGACTACTCAATTTCTAAACTATTTAACTTTGAGAATTATGTTACTTGTTTTGATAGCAATTTGTCCATCCAATTTCATCCCTAATAAAATTAATTTCGTGTTGGCAGCCAATTCATTTTTTTTATGATCCTATAAGCTGCCCACACCTATGTCTTGCAAACATCAAGTTTTTCGTCGCAATTTTCAAATAGACGACATCTTCATTTTTTTTTGCGACAATTGCACATTTGTCTTCGTTAAGTTTTCACGACTGTAAGCGTGAAAACTTCTCCTTTCGAAGTTGTTTTTCGATCATTATATGAACTGTCAATATCTTCTATGTCATTACGCCTATTGCGCTTACCTTTTATTGATCACTATACGACTGGCAAGATCCTTTGATCGGTTCTCATGCTTCAATTGATTGTGTAACTTGGTTTTATTGAGTTTGTAAGACATTGAATATTTGGATTTCGAATTTATATGACTTGCCTGATTATTGATTCTATAAAATGCATAGGGGTTATGATTAATTTTTTTTTATATATATGATATAATCCTTATGTTAATATTTTCATAACTTATTGGCTTGTCAACTATATGAATATCGTTTGGCACCTTGGTCAAAATTTTAATTGGTGCATAGTTGATTTTGGGTTTTGATTTATATGTCGGACATTTGAACATTATGGTATAATGCTTGCGCGCATTGGTATACACATTTGATTGGTTGTACACATGACTTAATGGTTGAACTATTATTATGGAGTGAACAACTATGAAAATCGGCGGTTGTACTTGGATAATCAATATTTTGCATGGAAGACTCCACCACCTTCACATGCTCGCATTAATGCTTATCCTTTATGCTCGTTCGTTGTTGTTAGCTCGGGTAGCTCTGCTCCTATGTGTGTTGGTGAATCCAAACCTTTCCTCGACCATGTGTTCGGCCCCATGGCACCAGTCGTGCGAGTTGAGCCCAATGGCAAACAAGCCCTGTTGATGTTTGACAATGCCCGCCAAGATTTGGAAGACAGTGGATGGCTTACCTTCGTGAAATGATTTGAGGGTTTTAACCTTTGCGTAGCTCGACAGTTTTCCATGACCTTCGATGGCTGTCGAGCCAAGGTAGGCGACATACAGTTAGAGATTGAAGAACAATTTATTATCTCAGCCACAGGGTTACCTACTTCGAGACAGCGCTGGTTTAAGAATTGCAAGGTCAAGGAAGTGTCGTGGACATTGCTGTTTCAATCGCACAAAGTCACCTCTTGTGACAGAGGTATGCCCGTATCTATGCTCAAACCACGATGACACGATTTATTAATGCTAGTCAAGTAGTTCGTGACCTGCGAAGGTCGATACGGACTTGTGTTCCTTTACCACCTGCATCTGCTGATGATTTTTATAGGGTACCCTCTAGACATGCCTTTCTACTTTCATCGAAGCCTATATAAAATGTCTAAAACGTTTAAGAGGCACAAGGATAACAACAGCCTGTTCCACCATGGGCTTATTAAGGTCATCGTTGTTTATCATTTGAATTTGCATGGTGATAGTTGGAAGGCTTTCATCACCCGTAATGGCTTTGAAGACACCGACCCTGCACAGGTTGATAAACCTATGGTAATTGAAACCAAAGCTGAACCGCCAGTACCCTTACACCTCCTACTGCCTAAACCCTCGGCCGACCCTCCTGGTGACTTACCCGACACTGTAACTAAGAGTGCAGAAGCCATTAAGAAGCCTATGAGAAAAAAACCCAAGACAAACCTTACGGCTAATTCCAAAGTGAAAAGGAATGCCCGACTCATTTCGAGAATGGCCAGAAACAAACCAAAACCCTCTGCTGAGTCTAACCCTATCATCCTAAGTGAGGACTCTGATTATGATATTGAGCGTTTTTTGGCCAGCGAGTATCCCTACTCGTAGGGTTTATGTCCTGAACCATCTTATGACTTTATATCAAACCTACCCCCTTGCCTAAAAGACGACCCTAACTACCTGGGTATTAAATTGCCTCATGAAACCCTCGGTCAGTTTTCCAAACCCTCGCTTGCTCTGTCTAAACCCACACAGTCACCCTGTGACCAATGCAATTCATGGTTAGAGCGATATTATATTGATGTTCCGATACTCCAATCGAGGATTCAATCATTGGAAGACCAGATTGCAGTGCTAACCAGTCAAAAGACCAAGCTCCAAGCGACAGATAAAAAGAAAAAGACAACCGGCTCCATCCTGTTTAAAAATGTGGAATCAGCCACGACTGTTGTAAATTCCAAGCTGGCATAATCAAACAGCCTCGTCGCTACATAGGTATGGTTTTGACATCGCTTTTTTTTGTAAATAATCTAGTTTTCTATAAGGATTTGAATTTAGTTTTTAAATAGCCTGGTCACTCATCCAAATGCCTCTGTCATTCGGTGATCATCCTATACATGGTTTCGTTTTGATTAAAATAGAAAGAATTTCGATTTGATATATGATTTGCTCATATATTTTTTATGGTTATTTGTTTGGATTTCATTTGCTAAGTTTGTCTGAGTAAAATAACGAAAGTAATGGTGTGTTTTCAATTTAATTCGTTTTGAGCCCACTCCCAACAGGAAGTTTTTATGCTCAATTTAGAATACGATTTTGATTAGATTCGATCTCGTTATCATTTGTATGTTGTGATTGGTAAATGTTTTCGGGAGGATACTTGTTAAGATATGCTGTGTTATTTGATTTTCCAAATCATGGGTATCACTTTGTTCAATTTCAGTTTGGTTAGAAATACCCTGTTTTTATAAAAACAATGATCTCATTTTAGCTTGTGCAAATACGCCCGAATTATGGAACAATGACTATTGTTAAACCCAACCGATTGATTCGTTGATCATTGTTAGTTCGATCATTTTTAGCAATTGGATCCCGATTATGATTATTGCTCTGTCTGGTTTTAAATTGTAAAACGAATTGGTCAAACCCAGTTGTGATCTGTTTGATTAGAACGATTTCGTTTTGATCAAAGTTGACCAATACTATTTTCCCAATTTGAATTACATATTCTATTGCCTATCATTCGACCCGGCTATGATTTTATTTGAATTAATTTTCACACCACTTTGAATTGATCTATTCGTGGCATGAATCGTGTCCTGTGCCAACACAGTCACAACGATTGGAAAATGATCTTATCGAATTCATATTTCCCGTTGACAAGGAAGCGTAATCTTTGCTTTCCATTTGTTTTGATTATAATTGATTTCATAACTGTTAGGTTCGATTGGTTTTGGAACGAATTGATTGACTGTGTTATTTTTACCAAATCTGGTTATGATTCGTTTGAATGAAATGAGTTTGGTCAAGGTTAATCAGTTTATAAAAATAAATGATCGGATAGCTATAACAAACTCTGTTTGATTAATCCTGTTACGATTTTTTTATGAATCAGTTATGGTCTGGATTCGCTCACAACCTAAATCGCTTGCTATACAGTTATCATGATTTGAAAATAATCATGTTCGGTTCGATTATTTCTCCTATTGATGAGACAAGTATAATGAAGTGTTTGCAATTTGTTTTGTTTTCAATTTGAATATCAAAATGATTTCATAACTGATGGATTCGATTTGTTAAGAAACGATTACGATGTTGTTCCATATGATTTCATTTACCCGACTTATGACAATAATCGAAACAGAGTATTATTATCTCTGTATTCGGTTAAATGATGTGGATCCTGTTTGAGTCCATAATGAAATAAAAATTTCAATTTATGATTCGTTCTCAATTAATTATTGGATGTCAATTGAATGGAATTAAAAAAAAATAGATTTGAATTAATCTCAATTCTGATTTTGTATCTTATTTTAGACTAGCTACAGAATCAGATGATTATGTAGCTAGTCTATAGGATTAAATTTTCTATCATTTATCAATAAAATATCATTCTAATTTGTTCATTTTTGGTCCTTTTCAGGTGAATTCGAAATTGCATAGGATTTGATGGACAATTTAGAGGATATTTGAAATATTTTAGTTTCATTTTAGTTTCTAGTTTAGACAACTTTGGGATATCTCCCAGATTTCATGTAAACAATTTTATAACTTCCACAGGGAGGTTTTACCCTGTGGAAAACCTTTAAATACTTATTATTTTTGTAATAAGGATCATTCTCTCTTGTGGGAGAACCAGGATAATGGATATCTAATACAGACTGAGACAAAAATTGATGTTCTGCTACAACTTTAGCTTTCACAATATCAATCTTTTGTTTCATGTTTATGTGTATAAATTTGCATTTGGTTAATGACTACTTTAGCTATCTTAGTCTTTTGCAAATGATATGATTTAACTAATATGATCCATATCTAATTTCTTTCAGTATTTAAAAAAACATAGCAATAACTTGATTCAGTTTGTGAATGACATATTTCTCTTCTTCATCAATTGAATTATTAAGTATAAGTTTTTTGCATAACAGGTTTACCTAATTGCAGAGATCTATAAATCATATAATTGTTATGATTTTTTTATGTCTTGTTTGTCCTGTAAACAAACTCAAAGAGCATTGCAACTATCGTTTACGAGAAGATTTTGGATCATTCGGTGCGAATTTCCTTCCTCCGATCTGCTAGCACAGTCATCACACACAAGCCAAATCTAGAGCGTATTTCGAGGTTAGTTTGTGATTATTTTTATTGATTTGATTAGATATATTTGTAGTTTAGATTAGTGATTTAGTTTAACTAGTTTTCTGTTTTATTTCTGTTCATAAAAAATTATAAAATCAATAAAAATATGTTTTGTTGTCTTAGGGCAGAATATTAATGAGTTTTTCAGATTTTAATTAAATCTGCAAATTGTCAATATCGTATATTTTGTGAATAAGTTATATTGTAGTTAGTAGTTAGATATATAGTTAGATTAGTTTAGTTTATTTTAGTTTTAGTTTAATTTGTTTAGTAGTTAGTTTTATTTAGATTAGTTTATTAGTTAGTTTAGTTTGTTTTATTTTGTTTTTTAGTTAGTTTAATTTGTTTAGAAAAGTTTTTATTTTTGTTTTCTTAGGACCTTAGATCGGCTAACGGAGCCGCTAAACCTGTCAGGGTGGTTCATTCCAAACGACTTGGGTTATTAGACAACCCCAGACCGGTTCCACTCTCTCAGTTGATGGATGATCGATTTCGCCCGTCAACAAATGGCGCTAGTTGGAGGGCCTGAACTTAATTAATGGCACGAGGTTGTCGCAAGACTCTTCCCCCCCCTAATCGCTCACCTATAGTGACTAGAAGCAGTTCACACGTTAATATTCCCCTTCAAACAAAAACTACTTCAACCGACGATCCACAGATCACAGTTGAGCCAGCAACCCCTAATCCTACAGGTGGTGACATATAAGAGATTGTTCGTCAATCTCTTATTAAAACACACAGTGCCTTAGCTCGTCTTAGGCAACCAAACCATCCGTGGGGTCAACCTTTGGACTTCTTTGATGTTAGAGAACAATTAGGTGACACTAACCTCGCTGTGAATCCCATAGATCCAATCACAAATCCTGCTGCAGGAGGATCTGGGATACCTCCTTCACCACCTCGCTCATCTCCTTCCTCTTCTGGAGGAGATTCTTTTGACGAAGGCAATTCACCTTCTCAGCCTTCCACGCCCACTACCCCAATGGCTAATCAGAACAATCCTGCTAGACCCTGGCTGGACCAGGATGTTGTAGCTGTACTTGGAGCTCAACACCCTTTACCTAAACACCCGGAGAAATGGCTTCCCAAGTTTGATCCCGACTCAAAACAGATAGTTGAAGATCATATCAACAAATCTATGTTAGCCATTAGACTCCACAATGTTGAACATGAAGACGTTGTCTGTAGGTTGTTCCCTTATACCTTTGAGGGTAATGCATCCACTTGGTACTTTTCCCAACAACCACATACCATCGTGTCTTGGGAAAAGTTTGAGTCATGCTTTTTGGAAAAGTTCGGAGACGGTAAACCTCCGGAAGTCCTGGTCATGGATCTTTCTAGCTTAAGAATGAACCCAAAATAAAAAGTTAAAGATTTTAATCAAAGATTCTTAACACTTAAAAACAGAATCCCTGTAGATTCTATGCCTGCCGAGAGTCTTATAATATCTTACTACACTAAAGATTTACATCAAAGTATATCTATTTGGGTTAAACGATCTAAGAAAGCCACGTTGTTAGAGTCCTTCGAGGAGGCTAGTCAGATTGAAAAAGACATACTTAGTCTTAAAGACTCTTCTAGCAATGATACCGAGACTATTTCTTCTTCCAAAAAGAAGATTGAAATTCTCCCCAGACCTACTCAAAGTAAAACACAACCTGAAAACTCTGATTTGGAAAATTTAACTAAAGTTGTTCAAAAATTCTCGAATCAAGTTATAGACTTAAAAAGGTCAACCGAAGAAGCTTCCTCGAGTAAAGGACCCTACAAACCCCCTTTCCGAAAGCATTTTCCTACCAACAGACCTAATCCAAACCCCGAAGGCTTAAATCTAGAAAGTTTGCAATGTGCCCTTCAAACAATTCTAGAAGCCCAAGATAACTTGATGCCCCCTGAGACCCCTCAGGAGGTAGTTGAACATGAAACAGTTCAATAAGAAGAGTCTTCTCCAAACATCTTTGGACACTTCTCGAACAACATCTTTCAAGCTAACTTCGAGACTATTCACCCTTATAATACTAGGAGTAAGACAACAAACAAGCCTTCTACCGAGAACACTACAACTTCGCCTCCAAAGCCATCTAAATCAGTTGAGACTAAACCAAGTAATGTGAACCCCAACTTAGATTATGATGTTGTTGAAGATCTTAAAAAGTTAAGGGCTAACATTTCTATTTATGAGTTATTGAAGTTTCCATTTCTGCTTAAAAAAATGTTGCAAAATATTTCAGAGAACGGAAAGAATGGTAATTCAACTGGTAACAAGGTTGTGCAAAGCAAAGTTCCACAGAAGACTTCCACTAAAAATAATCCTGATCCTCAAGATAAAGGAAGCCTTCCTGTAGCCCCTGTAAATAATGTAAATGATGTAAATAATGTAGATAAAGTAGCATTAGAAATTGCGAGTAAGAAGCCGCAAGCTACTACTCCTACTACTCGCAAAAATGTACCTCCTTTGCTTTTAAATTTCGAGATTTTCAATAGAAATGTGCATAATTGTATGGTGGACTCAGGAGCGTCATCCAATGTGATGCCTTGGTCTGTCTGCCAAAAGATTAACGCCAAAGTGGAACCATCTACTTTAAAAATCATACAACTTGATCGGACAAATGTTAAAGTTATAGGCGAACTAAAAAATGTATTGATTAGATTATCGTCTAACCCGAAGGTTCATTAGGTTATTGATATAATTGTTGTGGATATTCCATAAGTGTATGGTCTGTTTTTAAGCAGGGATTTGTCGGAGCAGCTACATGGTTACTTCGCGACAGACTGGTCTCACTTATGGCTGCCAGAGAACGGTAAGCCTAACAAGATTAGGGTGAATCATGAGCACTACCTTAAGTTCATGGTCACAGATTTGAACGATCCTAACGAACTAGATACGCCTTCTGCTGATTCACCCGAAGTCCAAGGGATGGACACCTTCTTCGGCAATTTCATGGCTGAGGTTTCACCTATCATCAATCCAGAACAACAATCTGAGATCGTAGCATATATGCAACCAACAACTTCTATGCAACAGTCCCATGTGCCCGATGGAAATCAAATTTGGTCTCTATATTTCGATGGTTCTAAGTCTAAAGAAGGAGCTGGTGCATGCTGCATCATTATCGATCTGACAGGTAACAAGACATTAATGGATTGTAGACTAGAATTTGAATGTACCAACAATACTGCAGAATATGAGGCTTTACTACAAGGTCTCAGAAAAGCTCTGGATATGAACATTCAAAACCTGGTTGTATTTGGTGACTCTGAAATAGTGGTTAGACAGGTAAGAGATTCTATACACTGTCTTTCCTTGCATCTCAAAAGTCACCAGTCTGAGGTATGGAGTTTATGAATAAATTTTCTTCTTTCAATATAAATTCCATTCCTAGATTAAATAATGCTGAAGCAGATCTATTAGCTAATGTAGCCTCTAAACTTCTTCCTGTAGAAGGCTTGTCCCCAGACGCATTCTCCGTCGAGCTATTGTTCTGACCATCTGTTCATGACAATATCACAAAATTGAGAGCATTTGATGATGATCAGCAGATCATTAACTTTCTACACATGGAAGAAACCTTTCAAGGCGCGGTGATAGATGAACGCACGCATGACAACAATTTGCACAATTTTACGGTAATACCTGATCCGAAATCTCCTAAATCTCTGTCGGACATCGTAAATTCCATACCCAAATCCATAGTTAGAATAGAGAAGTTTATGATTTTGAAAATTTAAAAAGACAGTCAATTGTAAAACCAATAGTTCCTCGTTGTCTTATGAAAAAGTCAATTTAGGAACTAGTGAAAATCCTAAGTGCATTAACTTAGGCTTGGGATGTTCTAAACAAGAAAAAACTGTGTTTGTTAAATTATTCAAAGAATTTAAGGACGTCTTTGCATGGACCTATGATGATCTTAAAACGTTCGACCCTAATATCATACAGCATGTCATCCCGATGAAGCCCCAAACCTTACCCTTCCAACAGAAACTGAGGAAGATGCACCCTAAACTAGAACCGACCGTTCAAAAAGAATTGAATAAACTCCTAAGTGCTAAAATAATTTTTACTGTTAGGCACACTCAATGGGTGTCCAACCTTGTCCCAGTGCAGAATAAAAATGGGGAAATCCAACACTGCATCGATTTTCGAAACCTCAATAGAGCGTCTGACAAAGACAACTATCCTGTCCCACCCATGGAACAGATCCTTCATCAGGTATCTGGTTCCGAGAGGCTATCTTTATTAGATGGTTTCTCTTGATACAACCAAGTCTTGATGTCTCCGCCAGACCAACTCAAAACTACCTTCCGTACCCCGTGGGGCACTTATGCTTATCGAAAAATGCCTTTTGGATTGATTAATGTTGGTGCTACCTTTCAAAGAGCAATGGACATTTCTTTTCGAGGCTTAATCAATCACTCCATCATAGTTTACTTAGATTATGTGACCATGTATTCTAAAAACAAAGATGATCATCTAGCTCACTTACGAGCCGTTCTGCTATGATGTCGTAAATACGACATCTCCTTGAACCCCAAAAAGTCCATTTTTGCAGTAGAACAGGGTAAATTACTAGGATTCATTGTGTCTAGTGATGGGATGATTATTGACCCCGAAAGGACTCAAGTCATCACTAAATTTCCCCCTCCTACATCCAAAAAATCCATGCAGTCTTTCTTAGGCCAGATTAACTTCGTGAGGAGATTCATCCCCAGTTTCTCCAAAATGGTCAGGCCTCTATAGAACCTGATTAAGAAAGACACCCAATATTACTAGGGACCCATAGAAAATCAAGCTTTTAATTCTATAAAGAAGGCCATAATAGACGCTTTGTCTCTCATGAGCACCGACTTCTCTCAAGATTTTACACTCTATACTTTTTCCTCTGACTGTTCCTATGCCGCCATCCTAACTCAGAAGAATGCCGATAACAACAAAGTACCCATCGCCTTTATGAGCTCTGCTTTCAAAGGTGTTGAACTTAACTACCCAACATTTGATCAGCAAGCCTACGCTGTTTTCAAAGTAGTTAAGCATTTTCGATCCTATATTTTGAAGTCAAGGACGAAAGTCATTGTCCCCTACCCTGCCGTAAGGAACTTGTTAGTGCAGAAGGAGTTAGGAGAAAAGAGAGCTAATTGGGTCACCTCCTTGTAGGAGTATGACTTAGAGATCACCCTAGCTCAGATCGTGAGAGGCCAAGGGTTGTGTAAATTGGTTTTTGATTCGGAAACAGGACAACAAGAAGATAGTGATACGTCAAACCTAGGACAAAGCGATCAAAGTTTGATTTGTTGCGCACAAAACCTCGTTAGTCCCTGGTACGACGATATTAGATTCTGTCTTGAACATGGGTCACCACCCCGCCACCTTGACCCCGCCAAGAGAAGAGATTTGAGACTAAAGTCCACCTCCTTTCATTTAGTTAACGGTGTACTGTTTCGTCAAAATTTTGACGGCGTACTGACGCGTTGTCTTGAGAAAGACGAAGCAGAAAAAGTCTTGCTTGAGTTGCATGCAGGAGAAGCTGGTGGTCACTTCGGTGGCGACACCACTGCTCATAAGGTTTTAAGAGCCGGTTATTACTGGCCCGTGATTTTTAGGGATTCCCATGCCTTGTGTCGTAAATGTATCATTTGTCAGAAAGCATCAGGGCGGTTACAAAAACCAGCCTTTCCCTTGCAACCCGTTTTAGTAGATTCTCCTTTCTAGCAATGGGGCCTTGATATCATAGGTCCAGTTAACCCTCCGTCCTCACAATAGCACAAGTATATTGTGACAGCCACAGATTACTTTCCTCGATGTTCTGAAGCTACTGCGCTAAGAACTATCAACACCAGTCAGGTAATCGCTTTTCTAAACTCAAATATTATTACTCATTTCAGCATCCCTGATTGTCTAGTCTTTAACAATGCTTCATACTTTTCTTCTCTTGAGATGAGCGAGTTTGCTTTGGAGAAAGGAATTAAGTTGAAGTATTCTGCTAGTTACTACCCCCAGGGCAATGGATTAACAGAATCAACAAACAAGAACTTGATTAAAATTATCAAGAGAATGGTGGTTGATAATCATAAGAATTGGCACAATGCGCTGTTGAACGCGTTGTGGGATGATAGGGTAACGCCAAAAGATACTATAGGTAACTCCCCCTTTTTTCTCATTTATGGAAGAGAAGCAATTCTGCCTCCTCACATTCTTCTTCCTTCGCTTCAGTTGTCACAAAAAGTCCAAGAAGAAGATTGTCCCCCTTTAGAAAACCGAATTAACGCTTTGAAGAAGCTAGAAGAAGTAAGAGCCCAAGATAAGCATAAGTTAGATCAACATCAGCAATTGACTAAAAGCTGGTTCGATTCCAATTCTTCTTCTGATAGGAATTTCGAAGTAGGCAAACTCGTCTTAAAATGGGACAAACCTCACGAAGGAAAGGGTGAGCACACCAAATTTCAAAACTTATGGCTTGGACCATTTTTAATTGCTGAAAAGTTGGGTCCTAGTTCCTTTCGATTGCAGAATCTTGAAGGGCAGCTCGACACCTATCTGATGAATGGCCAAGCCCTAAAAAGATACTTTGCTTGATAACTACCCTTGTATATTATGTAAATATTTCATTCTTGTTTGCGTTTTCGTTTGCTTTCTGTTTTGATTTTGATTTGAATTTATCAGTGTGTGTTTTTTGAAAAATACACATGCCTATACACTGAGCTATTCGAACAAAGACGATAGAAAGATTCCTTCGCTGAAATAACTTTTGAAAAATTTGTACAAACATCAATGATATATTGCTGAAATTGATATCTGTGTTGGAAAATTTTGTTGTTTGAAAGAAGTTTACTAATTTCAATCTCTGAGCAAAGCTTGCCATGATCATCTATTATCTTTTTACGCTGTCCCTTTTCCATAAAGGAATGACTCAAAAGATGTCTCCCTGTCGTAGGAAGTTGTTTTTATAAATAAAACATCTCTGGAGCTAAATAAATGACAGTTCTAAAAAATTCTGATGAGGTCTAAAAAAATATTTTAAAATATCAAGATTTTCAGTGTCACCCCGCTCAGCTATATACTTATGAAAAAATAAATAAAAAATTATTAATAAGAGCTGTGGGAAGTGCTTGTAGACCTGCCGGGATGTTGAACAGGTCTTCTGGCAGCGGGTAAATGCATGCATGATGCCAAGACAACTTCGCCGGGGTACTGAACAGGCCCGCTGGAAGTGAAGCAATGTCGGGTACATGAAAATTTGCAAAAAGAAGAGAAACCTCTTTAATGTGATTTATTTTGATCCAGAACTTCTTGACAGGATACAGATGTCAGAGTGGGTTAAATGGCAACCCTGTCGAGGCTATGGACGCCTGCTGGCAGCAGCGGCTATGCCAACAGTATTGAAGATTTTATCTTTAATATCGTGACTTGCTGATCTTAAGACTGTTATTGGTTTTCATCTTTTAAAACACTGCTGGAAAAAATGATTAATGATGATGTTTGTACGATTTTCTGGTTGTTATTTTTGAGTCGGAATCATCTTTGCTATCTTAATCTGAATTTGTACCTTTTGCAAAGATAACTGCTTCTTCCAGTGTGTCGCCATTGTTGGCAGCCAATTCATTTTTTTTATGATCCTATAAGCTGCCTACACCTATGTCTTGCAAACATCAAGTTTTTCGTCGCAATTTTCAAATAGACAACATTTTTATTTTTTTTTGCGACATTTGCACATTTGTCTTCGTTAAGTTTTCATGACTGTAAGTGTGAAAACTTCTCCTTTCGAACTTGTTTTTCGATCATTATCTGAACTGTAAATATCTTCTATGTCATTACGCCTATTGCACTTACCTTTTATTGATCACTATACGACTGGAAAGATCCTTTGATCGGTTCTCATACTTCGATTGATTGTGTAACTTGGTTTTATTGAGTTTGTAAGACATTGAATATTTGGATTTGGACTTTATATGACTTGCTTGATTATTGATTCTATAAAATGCATAGGGGTTATGATTATTTTTTTTATATATATATGATATAATCCTTATGTTAATCTTTTCATAACTTATTGGCTTGTCAACTATATGAATATCGTTTGGCATCTTGGTTAAACTTTTAATTGGCACATAGTTGATTTTGGGTATTGATTTATATGTCGGACGTTTGAACATTATGGTATAACACTTGTGCGCATTGGTATACACATTTGATTGGTTGTACATATGACTTAATGGTTGAACTATTATTATGGAGTGAACATCTATGAAAATCGGCGATTGTACTTGGATAATCAATATTTTTCATGGTAGACTCCACCACCTTCGCATGCTCGCATTAATTCTTATCCTTTATGCTCGTTTTTTGCTGTTAGCTCAGGTAGCTCTGCTCCTGTGTGTGTTGGTGAATCCAAACCCTTCCTCGACCATGTGTTTGGCCCCATGGCACCAGTCATGGGAGTTGAGCCCAATGGAAAACAAGCCCTGTTGATGTTTGACAATGCCTGCCAAGATTTGGAGGACAGTGGATGGCTTACCTTCGTGAAATGATTTTAGGGTTTTAACCTTTGCGTAGCTCGACAGTTTTCCATGACCTTTGATGGTTGTCGAGCCAAGGTAGGTGACATACAGTTAGATATTGATGAAAAGTTTATTAGCTCAGCCACGGGGTTACCTACTTCGGGACAACGTTGGTTTAAGAATTGCAAGGTCGAGGAAGTGCCGTGGACATTGCTGTTTCAATCGCACAAAGTCACCTCTTGTGACAGAGGTATGCCCATATCTATGCTCAAACCGCGATGACACGATTTATTAATGCTAGCCAAGCAGTTCGTGACCTGCAAAGGTCGATACGGACTTGTGTTCCTTTACCACCTACGTTTGTTGATGATTTTTATAGGGTACCCTATAAACATGCCTTTCTACTTTCATCGGAGCCTGTATAAAATGTCTAAAAATTTTAAGAGGCACAAGGCTGACAACAGCCTGTTCCACCATGGGCTTATTAAGGTCATCGTTGTTTATCATTTGAATTTGTATGGTGATAGTTGGAAGGCTTTCATCACCCGTAATGGCATTGAAGACATCGACCCTGCACAGGTTGATAAACCTATGGTAATTGAAACCAAAGCTTAAACGCCAGTACCCTTACACCTCCTACTGCCTAAATCCTCGACTGACCCTCTTGGTGACTTACACGACACTGTAACTAAGAGTGCAGAAGCCATTAAGAAGCCTATGAGAAAAAAACCCAAGGCAAATGTTACGACTAATGCCAAAGGGAAAAGGAATGCCCGAATCATTTCGAGAATGGCCAGAAACAAACCAAAACCCTCTGTCGAGTCTAACCCTATCATCCTAAGTGAGGAATCTGATTCTAATATTGAGCATTTTTTGGCCAGCGAGTATCCCTACTCACATGGTTTATGTCTCGAACCCTCTTATGACTTTATATCAAACCTACCCCCTTTCCTAAAAGACGACCCTAACTACCCAGGTATTAAATTGCCTCGTGAAACCCTCCGTCATTTGTTCAAACCCTCGCCTGCTCTATCTAAACCCACACAGTCAGCCTATGACCAATGAAATTCATGGTTAGAGCGATATTATATTGATGTTCCGATACTCCAATCGAGGATTCAATCATTGGAAGACCAGATTGTAGTGCTAACCAGTCAAAAGGCCAAGCTCCAAGCGACAGATAAAAAGAAAAAGACAACCGGCTCCATCCTGTTTAAAAACGTGGAATCAGCCACGGCTGTTGTAAATTCCAAGCTGGCATAATCAAACATTCTCGTCGCTACACAGGTATGGTTTTGACATCGCTTTGTTTTGTAAATAATCTAGTTTGCTATAACGATTTGAATTCAGTTTTTAAATAGCCTGGTCACTCATCCAAATGCCTCTGTCATTTTGTGATCATCCTGTACATGGTTTCGTTTTGATTAAAATAGAAAGAATTTCGATTTGATATATGATTTTCTCATAGATTTTTTATGGTTATTCGTTTGGATTTCATTTGCTAAGTTTGTCTGAGTAAAATAACGAATGTAATGGTGTGTTTTCAATTTAATTTGTTTTGAGCCCACTCCCAACAGGACGTTTTTATGCTCAATTTAGAATACGATTTTGATTAGATTCGATCTCGTTATCATTTGTATGTTGTGATTGGTAAATGTTTTCGGGAGGATACTTGTTAAGATATGTTGTGTTATTTGATTTTCCAAATCATGGGTATCACTCTGTTCAAATTCAGTTTGGTTAGAAATACCCTGTTTTTATAAAAACAATGATCTCATTTTAGATTGTGCAAATACGCCTGAATTATGGAACAATGACTATTGTTAAACCCAGCCGATTGATTCGCTGATCATTGTTAGTTCGATCATTTTTAGGAATTTGATCCCGATTATGATTATTGCTCTGTCTGGTTTTAAATTGTAAAACGAATTGGTCAAACCCAGTTGTGATCTGTTTGATTAGAATGATTTCATTTTGATCAAAGTTGACCAATACTATTTGCCCAATTGGAATTACGAATTCTATTGCCTATCATTCGAGCTGGCTATGATTTTATTTGAATTAATTTTCACACCACTTTGAATTGATCTATTCGTGGCATGAATCATGTCCTGTGCCAACACAGTCACAACGATTGGAAAATGATCTTATCAAATTCATATTTCCCGTTGACAAGGCAACGTAATCTTTGCTTTCCATTTGTTTTGATTATAATCGATTTCACAACTGTTAGGTTCGATTGGTTTTGGAATGAATTGATTGACTGTGTTATTTTTACCAAATCCAATTACGATTCGTTTGAATGAAATGAGTTTGGTCAAGGTTAATCAGTTTATAAAAACAAATGATCGGATAGCTATAACGAACTCTGTTTGATTAATCCTGTTACGATTTTTTTATGAGTCAGTTATCATCTGGATTCACTCACAGCCTAAATCGCTTGCTATACAGTTATCGTGATTTGAAAATAATCCTGTTCGATTCGATTATTTCTCCTGTTGATGAGACAAGTATAATGAAGTGTTTGCAATTTGTTTTGTTTTCAATTTGAATATCAAAACGATTTCATAACTGATGGATTCGATTTGTTAAGAAACGATTACGATGTTGTTCCATATGATTTCATTTACCCGACTTATGACAATAATCGAAACAGAGTATTACTATCTTTGTATTCGGTTAAATGATGTGGATCTTGTTTGAGTCCATAATGAAATAAAAATTTCAATTTATGATTCGTGCTCAATTAATTATTGGATGTCAATTGAATGGAATTTAAAAAAAAACAGATTTGAATTAATCTCAATTTTGATTATGTATCTTATTTTAGACTAGCTACAGAATCAGATGATTTTGTAGCTAGTCTATAGGATTACATTTTCTATCATTTATCAATAAAAGATCATTCTAATTTGTTCATTTTTGGTCCTTTTCAGGTGAATTTGAAATTGCATGGGATTTGATGGACAATTTAGAGGATATTTGAAATATTTTAGTTTCATTTTAGTTTCTAGTTTAGACAACTTTGGGATATCTCCCAGATTTCATGTAAATAGTTTTATAACTTCCACATGGAGGTTTTACCCTGTGGAAAACCTTTAAATACTTATTATTTTTGTAATAAGGATCATTCTCTCTTGTGGGAGAACCAGTATAATGGATATCTAATACAGACTGAGACAAAAATTGATGTTCTTCTACAACTTTAACTTTCACAATATCAATCTTTTGTTTCATGTTTATGTGTATCAATTTGCATTTGGTTAATGACTACTTTAGCTATCTTAGTCTTTTGCAAATGATATGATTTAACTAATATGATCCATATCTGATTTCTTCCAGTATTTAAAAAAACATAGCAATAACTTGATTCAGTTTGTGAATGACATATTTCTCTTCTTCATCAATTGAATTATTAAGTATAAG
>ML792026.1:494589-543676 GCA_009831015.1 Picea engelmannii
CATCAATTGAATTATTAAGTATAAGTTTTTTGCATAACAGGTTTACCTAATTGCAGAGATTTATAAATCATATAATTGTTATGATTTTTTATGTCTTGTTTGTCCTGTAAACAAACTCAAAGAGCATTGCAACTATCGTTTACAAGAAGCTTTTGGATCATTCGGTGCAAGTTTCCTTCCCTCGATCTGCTAGCATAGTCATCACACACAGGACAAATCTGGACCGTATTTCCAGGTTAGTTTATGATTATTTTTATTGATTTGATTAGATATATTTGCAATTTAGATTAATGATTTAGTTTAACTAGTTTTCTGTTTTATTTCTGTTCATAAAAAATCATAAAATCAATAAAAATATCTTTTGCTGTCTTAGGGCAGAATATTAATGAGTTTTTTTCAGATTTTAATTAAATCTGCAAATTGTCAATATTGTATATTTTGTGAATAAGTTATATTGTAGTTAGTAGTTAGATATATAGTTAGATTAGTTTAGTTTATTTTAGTTTTAGTTTAATTTGTTTAGTAGTTAGTTTTATTTAGATTAGTTTATTAGTTAGTTTAGTTTGTTTTATTTTAATTTTTAGTTAGTTTAGTTAGTTTAGAATAGTTTTTCTTTTTGTTTTCTTAGGACCTTAGATCGGCTAACGGAGCCGCTAAACGCGTCAGGGTGGTTCATTCCAAACGGCTTGGGTTATTAGACAACCCCGGACTTGTTCTACTGTCTCAGTTGACGGACGATCGATTTCGCCCATGAACAAATGATGCTAGAAGGAGGGCCTGAACTTAATTAATGGCACAAGGTGGTTGCAAGACTCCTCCCCCCCCTAATCGCTCACCTATAGTGACTAGAATCCGTTCACACGATAATATTCCCCTTCAAACAACAACTACTTTAACTGACGATCCATAGATCACAGTTGAGCCAGCAACCCCTAATCCTACAGGTGGTGACATACAAGAGATTGTTCGTCAATCTCTTATTAAAACACACAGTGCCTTAGCTCGTCTTCGGAAACCAAACTGTCTGTGGGGTCAACCTTTGGGCTTCTCTGATGTCAGGGAACAATTAGGTGACACTAACCTTGTTGCGAATCCCACAGATCCAATCACAAATCCTGCTGTAGGAGGATCTGGGATACCTCCTTCACCACCTGCCTCATCTCCTTCCTCTTTTGGAGGAGATTCTTCTGACGAAGGCAATTCACCTTTTCAGCCTTCCACACCCACTACCCCAATGGCTAATCAGAACAATCCCGCTAGACCCTGGCTGGACCAGGATGCTGTAGCTGTACCTGGAGATCAACACCCTTTACCTAAACACCCGGAGAAATGGCTTCCCAAGTTTGATCCCGACTCAAAACAGATAGTTGAAGATCATATCAAAAAATTTATGTTAGCAATTAGACTCCGCAATGTTGAACATGAAGACGTTGTCTGTAGGTTGTTCCCTTATACCTTTGAGGGTAACACATCCACTTGGTACTTTGCCCAACAACCACATACCATCGTGTCTTGGGAAAAGTTTGAGTCATGCTTTTTGGAAAAGTTCGGAGACGGTAAAGCTTCGGAAGTCCCGGTCATGGATCTTTCTAGCTTAAGAATGAACCCAAAAGAAAAAGTTAAAGATTTTAATCAAAGATTCTTATCACTTAAAAATAGAATCCCTTCAGATTCTATGCTTGCTGAGAGTCTTATAATAGCTTACTACACTAAAGCTTTACATCAAAGTATAGCTATTTGGGTTAAACGATCTAAGAAAGCCATGTTGTTAGAGGCCTTCGAGGAGGCTAGTCAGATTGAAAAAGACATACTTAGTCTTAAAGACTCTTCTAGAAACGATACCGAGACTAGTTCTTCTTCCAAAAAGAAGATTGAAATTCTCCCCAGACCTACTCAAAGTAAAACACAACCTGAAAACTCTGATTTGGAAAATTTAACTAAAGTTGTTCAAAAACTGTTGAATTAAGTTATAGACTTAAAAAGGTCAACCGAAGAAGATTCCTCGAGTAAAGGACCCTACAAACCCCCTTTCCAAAAGCCTTTTCCTACCAACAGACCTAATCTAAACCCCGAAGGCTTAAATCTAGAATGTTTACAATGTGCCCTTCAAACAATTCTAGAAGCCCAAGATAACTTGATGCCCCCTGAGACCCCTTAGGAGGTAGTTGAACAGGAAACATTTCTAGAAGAAGAGTCTTCTCCAAACATCTTTGGACACTTCTCGGACAACATCTTTCAAGCTAACTTCAAGACTGTTCACCCTTATAATACTAGGAGTAAGACAACAAACAAGCCTTCTACCGAGAACACTACAACTTCGCCTCCAAAGCCATCTAAATTAGCTGAGACTAAACAGAGTAATGTGAACCCCAACTTAGATTATGATGTTGTTGAAGATCTTAAAAAGTTAAGGGCTAACATTTATATTTATGAGTTATTGAAGTTTCCATTTCTGCTTAAAAAAATGTTGCAAAATATTTCAGAGAACAACAAGAATGGTAATTCAACTGGTAACAAGGTTGTGCAAAGCAAAGTTCCGCAGAAGACTTCCACTAAAAATAATCCTGATCCTCAAGATAAAATAAGCCTTCCTATAGCCCCTGTAAATAATGTAAATGATGTAAATAATGTAGATAAAGTAGCATTAGAAATTGTGAGTAAGAAGCCACAAGCTACTACTCCTAGTACTCGCAAAAATGTACCTCCTTTTCTTTTAACTTTCGAGATTTTCAACAGAAATGTGCATAATTGTATGGTGGACTCAGCAGCATCATCCAATGTGATGCCTTGGTCTGTCTGCCAAAAGATTAACACTGAAGTGGAACCATTTACTTTAAAAATCATACAACTTGATCAGACAAATGTTAAAGTTATAGGCGAACTAAAAAATGTATTGATTAGATTATCGTCTAACCCAAAGGTTCATCAGGTTATTGATATAATCGTTGTGGATATTCCAGAAGTGTATGGTCTGTTTTTAAGCAGGGATTGGTCGGAGAAACTACATGGTTACTTCGCGACAGACTGGTCTCACTTATGGCTCTTAGAGAACGGTAAGCCTAACAAGATCAGGGTGAATCGTGAGCACTACCTTAAGTTCACGGTCACAGATTTGAATGATCCTAATGAACCATATATGCCTTCTGCTGATTCACCCGAAGTCCAAGGGATGGACACCTTCTTCAGAAATTTCATGGACGAGGTTTCACCTATCATCAATCTGGAACAATAATCCGAGATCGTAGCATATATGCAACCAATAGCTTCTATGAAACAGTCCCATGTGCTCGATGGAAATCAAATTTGGTCTCTATATTTCGACGGTTCTAAGTCTAAAGAAGGAGTTGGTGCAGGCTGCATCATTATCGATCCGGCAGGTAACAAGACATTAATGGCTTGTAGAATAGAATTTGAATGTACTAACAATACTACAGAATATGAGGCTTTACTACAAGGTCTCAAAAAAGCTCTGGATATGAACATTCAAAACCTGGTTGTATTTGGCGAATATGAAATAGTGGTTAGACAGGTAAGAGATTCTATACACTGTCTTTCCCCGCATCTCAAAAGTTACCAGTCTGAGGTATGGATTTTAATGAATAAATTTTCTGCTTTCAATATAAATTCCATTCCTAGATTAAATAATGTTGAAGCAGATCTATTAGCTAATGTAGCCTCTAAACTTCTTCCTGCAAAAGACTTGTCCCCAGACACATTCTCTGTCGAGCTATTGTTTCGACCATCTGTTCCTGACAATATCACAAACTGGAGAGTATTTGACGATGATCAACAGATCATTAACTTTCTACACATGGAAGAAACCTTTCAAGGTGCGGTGATAGATGAACGCAAGCACGATGACAATTTGCACGATTTTATGGTAATACCTGATCCGAAATCTCCTGAAGCTCTGTCAGACATGGTAAATTCCATACCCAAATCCATAGTTAGATTAGAGAAGTTTTATGATTTTGAAGATAAATTTAAAAAGACGGTCAATTGTAAAACCAATAGTTCCTCGTCGTCTTATGAAAAAGTCAATTTAGGAACTAGTGAAAATCCTAAGTGCATTAACTTAGGCTTGGGATGTTCTAGACAAGAAAAAGCTGTGTTTGTTAAATTATTCAAAGAATTTAAGGACGTCTTTGCATGGACCTATGATGATATTAAAACGTTCGACACTAATATCATACAACATGTCATCCTGATGAAGCCCAAAACCTTACCCTTCCAACAGAAACTGAGGAAGATGCACCCTAAACTAGAAACGACCGTTCAAAAAGAATTGAATAAACTCCTAAGTGCTAAAATAAATTTTCCTGTTAGGCACACTCATTGGGTGTCCAACCTTGAACCAGTGCGGAATAAAAACGGGGAAATCCGACTCTGCGTCGATTTTCGAAACCTCAATAGAGTGTCTGACAAAGACAACTATCCTGTCCCACCCATGGAACAGATCCTTCAACAGGTATCTGGTTCTGAGAGGCTATATTTATTAGATGGTTTCTCTGGGTACAACCAAGTCTTGATGTCTCCGCCAGACCAACTCAAAACTACCTTCCGTACCCCGTGGGGCACTTATGCTTATCGCAAAATGCCTTTTGGATTGATTCATGTTGGTGCTACCTTTCAAAGAGAAATGGACATTTCTTTTCGAGGATTAATCAATCACTCCATCGTAGTTTACTTAGATGATGTGACCGTGTATTCTAAAAAAAAAGACGATCATCTAGCTCACTTACGAGCCGTTCTACTACGATGTTGTAAATACGGCATCTCCTTGAACCCCAAAAAGTCCATTTTTGTAGTAGAACAGGGTAAATTACTAGGATTCATTGTGTCTAGTGATGGGATGATTATTGACCCTGAAAGGACTCAAGTCATCGCTAAATTTCCCCCACCTACATCCAAAAAATCCATGCAGTCTTTCTTAGGCCAGATTAACTTCATGAGGAGATTCGTCCCTAGTTTCTCCGAAATGGTCAGGCCTCTACAGAACCTGATTAAGAAAGACACCTAGTATCACTGGGGACCCATAGAAAATCAAGCTTTTAATGCCATAAAGAAGGCCATAATAGATGCTTCGTCTCTCATGAGCCCCGACTTCTCTCAAGATTTTACACCCTATACTTTTGCCTCTGACCATTCCTATGCCGCCGTCCTAACTCAGAAGAATGTCGATAAAAACAAAGTACCCATCGCCTTTATGAGCTCTGCTTTCAAAGGTGCTGAACTTAACTACCCAGCAGTTGATCGGCAAGCCTACGTTGTTTTCAAAGCAGTAAAGCATTTCCAATCCTATCTTTTGAAGTCAAGGACGAAAGTCATTGTCCCCTACCCTGCCGTAAGGAACTTGTTAGTGCAGAAGGAGTTAGGAGAAAGGAGAGATGATTGGGTCACCTTCTTGCAGCAGTATGACTTAGAGATCACCCTAGCTCAGATCGTGAGAGGCCAAGGGTTGTGTAAATTGGTTGTTGATTTGGAAACAGGACAACAAGAAGATAGTGATACGTCAAACCTAGGAAAAAGCGATCAAAGTTTGATTTGTTGCGCACAAAACCTCGTTAGTCCCTGGTACGATGATATTAGATTCTGTCTTGAACATGGGTCAGCACCCTGCCACCTTGACCCCGCCAAGAGAAGAGCATTGAGACTAAAGTTTGCCTCCTTTCATTTAGTTAATGGTGTACTGTTTCGTCAAAATTTTGACGGCGTACTAACGCGCTGTCTCGAGAAAGATGAAGCAGAAAAAGTCTTGCTTGAGTTGCATGTAGGAGAAGATGGTGGTCACTTCGGTGGTGACACAACTGCTCATAAGGTTTTAAGAGCCGGTTATTACTGTCCCACGCTTTTTTGGGACACCCATGCCTTGTGTCGTAAATGTATCATTTGTCAGAAATCATCAGGGCGGTTACAAAAACCAACCTTTCCCTTGCAACCCGTTTCAGTAGATTCTCCTTTCCAACAATGGGGCCTTGATATCATAGGTCCAGTTAACCCTCCGTCCTCGCAATAGCACAAGTATATTGTGACAACCACATATTACTTTACTCGATGGTCTGAAGCTGTTGCGCTAAGAACTGTCAACACCAGTTAGGTAATCGCTTTTCTAAACTCAAATATTATTACTCGTTTCGGCATCCCTGATTGTCTAGTCTTTGACAATGCTTCATACTTTTCTTCTCTTGAGATGAACGAGTTTGCTTTGGAGAAAGGAATTAAGCTGAAGGATTATGCTAGTTACTACCGCCAGGGCAACGGATTAATAGAATCAACAAGTAATAACTTGATTAAAATTATCAAGAGAATGGTGGTTGATAATCACAAGAATTGGCACAATGCGCTGCTGAACGCGCTGTGGGATGATAGGGTAACGCCAAAAGATGCTATAGGTAACTCCCCCTTTTTTCTCGTTTATGGCAGAGAAGAAATTATTCCACCTTGCATTCTTCTTCCTTCGCTTCAGTTGTCACAAAAAGTCCAAGAAGAAGATTGTCCCCCTTTAGAAAATTGAATTAATGCTTTGATGAAGCTAAAAGAAGTAAGAGCCCAAGCTAAGTGTAAGTTAGATCAACATCAACAATTGATTAAAAGTTGGTTCGATTCTAATTCTTCTTCTGATAGGAATTTTGAAGTAGGCGAACTCGTCTTAAAATGGGACAAACCTCACGAAGGAAAGGGTGAGCACACCAAATTTCAAAACTTATGGCTTGGACCATTTTTAATTGCTGAAAAGTTGGGTCCTAGTTCCTTTCAATTGCAGAATCTTGAAGGGCAGCTCGACACCTATTTGGTGAATGGCCAAGCCCTGAAAAGATACTTTGCTTGATAACTACCCTTGTATATTATGTAAATATTTCATTCTTGTTTGCGTTTTCGTTTGCTTTCTGTTTTGATTTTGATTTGAATTTATTAGTGTGTATTTTTTGAAAAATACACATGCCTATACACTGAGCTATTCAAACAAAGACGATAGAAAGATTCCTTCGCTGAAATAACTTCTGAAAAATTTGTACAAACATCAATGATATATTGCTGAAATTGATATCCGTGTTGGAAAATTTTGTTGTTTGAAAGAAGTTTACTAATTTCAATCTCTGAGCAAAGCTTTCCATGATCATCTATTATCTTTTTACGCTGTCCCTTTTCCGTAAAGGAATGAATCAAAAGATGTCTCCCTGTCATAGGAAGTTGTTTTTATAAATAAAACATCTCTGGAGCTAAATAAAGGACAGTTCTAAAAAATTCTAATGAGGTCTAAAAAAATATTTTAAAATATCAAGATTTTCAGCGTCACCCCGCTCAGCTATATACTTATGAAAAACAAAATAAAAAATTATTAATAAGAGCTGTGGGAAGTGCTTGTAGACCCATCGGGATGCTGAATAGGTCTACTGGCAGTGGGTAAATGCATGCATGATGCCAAGACAACTTCGCCGGGGTACTGAACAGGCCCGTTGGCAGCGAAGCAATGTCGGGTACATGAAAATTTGCAAAAAGAAGAGAAACCTCTTTAAGATCCTTTATTTTGATCCAGAACTTCTTGACAGGATACAGATGTCAGAGTGGGTTAAATGGCAACCCTGTCGAGGCTATGGACGCCTGCTGGCAGCAACGGCTATGCCAACAATATTGAAGATTTTATCTTTAATATCGTGACTTGCTGATCTTAAGACTGTTATTGGTTTTCATCTTTTAAAACAATGCTGGAAAAAATGATTAATGATGATGTTTGTACGATTTTCTGGCTGTTATTTTTGAGTTGGAATCATCTTTGCTATCTTAATCTGAACTTGTACCTTTTGCAGAGATAACTGCTTCTTCCAGTGTGTCGCCATTGTTCGCAGCCAATTCATTTTTTTTATGATCCTTTAAGCTGCCTACACCTATGTCTTGCAAACATCAAGTTTTTCGTCGCAATTTTCAAATAGACGACATTTTCATTTTTTTTTGTGACATTTGCACATTTGTCTTCGTTAAGTTTTCACGTCTGTAAGTGTGAAAACTTCTCCTTTCGAAGTTGTTTTTCGATCATTATCTGAACTGTAAATATCTTCTATGTCATTACGCCTATTGCGCTTACCTTTTATTGATCACTACACGACTGGCAAGATCCTTTGATCGGTTCTCATACTTCGATTGATTGTGTAACTTGGTTTTATTGAGTTTGTAAGACATTGAATATTTGGATTTGGACTTTATATGACTTGCCTGATTATTGATTCTATAAAATGCATAGGGGTTATGATTAATTTTTTTTTATATATATGATATAATCCTTATGTTAATCTTTTCATAACTTATTGTCTTGTCAACTATATGAATATCGTTTGGCACCTTGGTTAAACTTTTAATTGGCGCATAGTTGATTTTGGGTTTTGATTTATATGTCGGACGTTTGGACATTATGGTATAACGTTTGCGCGCATTGGTATACACATTTGATTGGTTGTACACATGACTTAATGGTTGAACTATTATTATGGAGTGAATAGCTATGAAAATTGGCGGTTGTACTTGGATAATCAATATTTTGCATGGCAGACTCCACCACCTTCGCATGCTCGCATTAATGCTTATCCTTTATGCTCATTCGTTGCTGTTAGCTCGGGTAGCTCTGCTCCTGTGTGTGTTGGTGAATCGAAAACCTTCCTCGATCATGTGTTTGGCCCCATGGCACCAATCGTGTGAGTTGAGCTCAATGACAAACAAGCCCTGTTGATGTTTGACAATGCCCGCCAAGATTTGGAAGACAGTGGATGGATTACCTTCGTGAAACGATTTGAGGGTTTTAACCTTTGCGTAGCTTGACAGTTTTCCATGACCTTTGATGGCTGTCGAGACAAGGTAGGTGACATATAGTTAGAGATTGATGAACAGTTTATTAGCTCAGCCACGGGGTTACCTACTTCGGGACAACGCTGGTTTAAGAATTGCAAGGTCGAGGAAGTGCCATGGAAATTGTTGTTTCAATCGTGCAAAGTCACCTCTTGTGACAGAGGTATGCCCATATCTATGCTCAAACCACGATGGCATGATTTATTAATGCTAGTCAAGCAGTTCGTCACCTACAAAGGTCGATACGGACTTGTGTTCCTTTACCACCTGCGTCTGCTGATGATTTTTATAGGGTACCCTCTAAACATGCCTTTCTACTTTCATCGAAGCCTGTATAAAATGTCTAAAGAGTTTAAGAGGCACAAGGTTGACAACAAACTGTTCCACCATGGGCTTATTAAGTTCATCGTTGTTTATCATTTGAATTTGCATGGTGATAGTTGGAAGGCTTTCATCACCCGTAATGGCTTTGAAGACACCGACCCTGCACAGGTTGATAAACCTGTGGTAATTGAAACCAAAGCTTAACCGCCAGTACCCTTACACATCCTACTGCCTAAATCCTCAGCCGACCCTCCTGGTGACTTACTCAACACTGTAATTAAGAGTGCAGAAGCCATTAAGAAGACTATGAGAAAAAATCCCAAGGCAAACCTTATGGCTAATGCCAAAGGGAAAAGGAATGCTCGACTTATTTCGAGAATGGCCAGAAACAAACCAAAACCCTCTGCCGAGTCTAACCCTATCATCCTAAGTGAGGACTCTGATTCTAATATTGAGCGTTTTTTGGCCAGCGAGTATCCCTACTCGCAAGGTTTATGTCCTGAACCCTCTTATGACTTTGTATCAAACCTACCCCCTTGCCTAAAAGACGACCCTAACTACCTGGGTATTAAATTGCCTCATGAAACCCTCGGTCATTTGTCCAAACCCTCGCCTGCTCTGTCTAAACCCACACAGTCACCCTGTGACCAATGCGATTCATGGTTAGAGCGATATTATATTGATGTTCTGATACTCCAATCGAGGATTCAATCATTGGAAGACCAGATTGCAGTGCTAACCAGTCAAAGGCCAAGCTCCAAGCGACAGATAAAAAGCAAAATACAACCGGCTCCATCCTGTTTAAAAACATGGAATCATCCATGGCTGTTGTAAATTCCAAGCTGGCATAATCAAACAACCTCGTCGCTACACAGGTATGGTTTTGACATCACTTTCTTTTGTAAATAATCTAGTTTGCTATAACAATTTGAATTTAGTTTTTAAATAGCCTGGTCACTCATCCAAATGCCTCTGTCATTCGGTGATCATCCTGTACATGGTTTCGTTTTGATTAAAATAGAAAGAATTTCGATTTGATTTATGATTTGCTCATAGATTTTTTATGGTTATTCGTTTGGATTTCATTTGCTAAGTTTGTCTGAGTAAAATAACAAAAGTAATGGTGTGTTTTCAATTTAATTCGTTTTGAGTCCACTCCCAACAGGAAGTTTTTATGCTCAATTTAGAATACGATTTTGATCATATTCGATCTCGTTATCATTTGTATGTTGTGATTGGTAAATGTTTTTGGGAGGATACTTGTTAAGATATGCTTTGTTATTTGATTTTCCAAATCATGGGTATCACTCTGTTCAAATTCAGTTTGGTTAGAAATACCCTATTTTTATAAAAACAATGATCTCATTTTAGCTTGTGAAAATACGCCCGAGTTATGGAACAATGACTATTGTTAAACCCAGCAGATTGATTCGCTGATCATTGTTAGTTCGATCATTTTTAGGAATTGGATCCCGATTATGATTATTGCTCTGTCTGGTTTTAAATTGTAAAACGAATTGGTCAAACCCAGTTGTGATCTATTTGATTAGAACGATTTCATTTTGATCAAAGTTGACCAATACTATTTGCCCAATTTGAATTACGAATTCTATTGCCTATCATTTGAGCCGGCTATGATTTTATTTGAATTAATTTTCACACCACTTTGAATTGATCTATTCTTGGCATGAATCGTGTCCTGTGCCAACACAGTCACAACAATTGGAAAATTATCTTATCGAATTCATATTTCCCGTTGACAAGGCAGTGTAATCTTTGCTTTCCATTTGTTTTGATTATAATCGATTTCACAACTGCTAGGTTCGATTGGTTTTGGAACGAATTGATTGACTGTGTTATTTTTACCAAATCCGATTACGATTCGTTTGAATGAAATGAGTTTGGTCAAGGTTAATCAGTTTATAAAAACAAATGATCGGATAGCTATAATGAACTCTGTTTGATTAATCCTGTTACAATTTTTTTATGAGTCAGTTATGGTCTGGATTCGCTCACAGCCTAAATCACTTGCTATACAGTTATCGTGATTTGAAAATAATCTTGTTCGATTCAATTATTTCTCCTGTTGATGAGACAAGTATAATGAAGTGTTTGCAATTTGTTTTGTTTTCAATTTGAATATCAGAACGATTTCATAACTGATGGATTCGATTTGTTAAGAAACGATTACGATGATATTCCATATGATTTCATTTACCCGACTTATGACAATAATCGAAACAGAGTATTACTATCTTTATATTCGGTTAAATGAAGTGGATGTTGTTTGAGTCCATAATGAAATAACAATTTCAATTTATGATTCGTTCTCAATTAATTATTGGATGTCAATTGAATGGAATTTAAAAAAAATAGATTTGAATTAATCTCAATTCTGATTCTATATCTTATTTTAGACTAGCTACAGAATCAAATGATTATGTAGCTAGTCTATAGGATTAAATTTTCTATCATTTATCAATAAAAGATCATTCTAATTTGTTTATTTTTGGTCCTTTTCAGGTGAATTCGAAATTGCATGGGATTTGATGGACAGTTTAGAGGATATTTGAAATATTTTAGTTTCATTTTAGTTTCTAGTTTAGACAACTTTGGGATATCTCCCAGATTTCATGTAAATAGTTTTATAACTTCCACAGGGAGGTTTTACCCTGTGGAAAACCTTTAAATACTTATTATTTTTGTAATAAGGATCATTCTCGCTTATGGGAGAACCAGGATAATGGATATCTAATATAGACTGAGACATAAATTGATGTTCTGCTACAGCTTTAGCTTTCACAATATCAATCTTTTGTTTCATGTTTATGTGTATCAATTTGCATTTGGTTAATGACTACTTTAGCTAGCTTAGTCTTTTGCAAATGATATGATTTAACTAATATGATCCATATCTGATTTCTTCCAGTATTTAAAAAAACATAGCAATAACTTGATTCAGTTTGTGAATGACATATTTCTCTTCTTCATCAATTGAATTATTAAGTATAAGTTTTTTGCATAACAGGTTTACCTAATTGCAGAGATTTATAAATCATATAATTGTTATGATTTTTTATGTCTTGTTTGTCCTGTAAACAAACTCAAAGAGCATTGCAACTATCGTTTACGAGAAGCTTTTGGATCATTCGGTGCGAGTTTCCTTCCTCCGATCTGCTAGCACAGTCATCACACACAGGACAAATCTAGAGCGTATTTCCTGGTTAGTTTGTGATTATTTTTATTGATTTGATTAGATATATTTGCAGTTTAGATTAGTGATTTAGTTTAACTAGTTTTCTGTTTTATTTCTGTTCATAAAAAATCATAAAATCAATAAAAATATCTTTTGCTGTCTTAGGGCAGAATATTAATGAGTTTTTCAGATTTTAATTAAATCTGCAAATTGTCAATATTGTATATTTTGTGAATAAGTTATATTGCAGTTAGTAGTTAGATATATAGTTAGATTAGTTTAGTTTATTTTAGTTTTAGTTTAATTTGTTTAGTAGTTAGTTTTATTTAGATTAGTTTATTAGTTAGTTTAGTTTGTTTTATTTTGTTTTTTAGTTAGTTTAGAATAGTTTTTATTTTTGTTTTCTTTGGACCTTAGATCGGCTAACGAAGCCGCTAAACCCGTCAAGGCGGTTCATTCCAAACGGCTTGGGTTATTAGACAACCTCGGACCGGTTCCACTCTCTCAGTTGACGGACGGTCGATTTCGCTCGTCAACATTTCGATATATGTGTTAACTCACCTTATGAAAGTCACTTTCAACTACATCAATTCTCCATGAGTTTGAATCTTCTATTTGGGGTTGATTATATTATGTGACTTGTGATAGTTGTTGTAGTGTGTGATATTATTAACTGAGAAGTTTGATTTAAATTAGTAAAATAAATTACATAATATTAATCATTATTTATTTTTAACATTATGTGTTGATTATGTTTAAGTGAATAAATGAAATTGAAAATTAATGAAATGAGTTATGTAATATTGATTATCACCCACTTTCAACATTATGTGATATTCAAGTGAATAATAATGTGAGATTAAAACTAATGAAATGAGTTAAGTAATATTAATATGTTCACAAATGATTAGATGAAAATGAAACTAGTGAAATAACTCACATAACATTAATTATCATTTACTCTCAACATTATGTGATGTTCATCGAGATGAAGAGGTGAGATTGAAACAAGTAAAATGAGTTACATAGCATCAATCATCACTAGGGATAATTTTAAGGATGAAAAATTATTTTAAAATGTAGAAACCTTGGCAAATCTTACTAGTCCTTAATATACCAACTATAAAATATTTGGGGATATTTTTGTTAAAAAATTCAAATTTCTAAGGATTTTATATAGTGTATAAAGTTTTGGTGATTTTTAAGGTAAAATGATTTTATCCTATAGAATTTGGGCGAATAATTTATAGAATGACCAATCTTTTTTGGAAAAAAGCATGGAAAAATAACCCATGGACGAAATTTAGCCCCTAAAATTTGCTCTAATCATCACGTACTCCCAACATTATGTGATACTTACAAGGATAAAAAATGAGATTGAAACTAGTAAAATGAGTTACATAATCATTTGTAACCACCACTTTTAATTTTTTTAAACCAACATAGCTCTATCTTTTTTTAAATAGAGAGAAATTTAGTTATTTTAATATCTATGTATTTAACATAAATTTATGCTTATATTTGTTTTTTAAAATGGAGAGGGCATTTTATAATGAATGAGACATTACAATGTAATAAATTGAAGTGAAAGAAAAACTAAGATTGATAAATAAAAATGAAAAAACAAAACTACACTATAATAATAATAAAAGTATATAAAAAAAAATTAATAATAAAAATAAAAATAATAGGATAATAAAATAAACAACCATATATCTTTCTTAACTCCAATCAAGTTTATATGTAATCCCTTTCAATATTTTATAAATTTTGTGTTAAAATGGATTTACCATGACTTATTAGTAAATTAATTTAAAATATTAATTTATGTAAAAAATTATGTTTTGGATGTTCAACTAGTACACATTTGATATTTAATTTTATTGGTGATGATGATGATTGTTAATGTCCACTAAAACTAACTTTAGCTTATCCAAGAGGGATCTAAATGTTTTTGTTATCCCATATTTGGGTGTCTATATATAGTATAATGAAGTGCAGGGCTCCAAAATTTATTGTGTATATTTGTTTGATCTCTTTATGGATTGTGGCTTGTGGCTGCATTTTTTAACATGGTATAAGAGTATAGACAACTCCCAATTCTCTCATGAAATGGAGCATTATTGAGCTATTGATCATGGGAATTTTCTAAGGCTTAATCCTCCATATGACTAGAGGATTACTTTAGGGTAGATATGAGTAAATCCCTTTTGTGAAAGTTTTTCCTTCAAGTTTGAGAAATGAATCATGTCTCATGTGTTTGCAAAGTATTGTTGTTTTTTTATTCATATGAGATGCCCATTTTTCTATGATGTAGTGTTAGAATTTGTTCTTTCTTTTATCTATGTGTGTGCACCCTTTGGGAACATGATTTACATGTGATATTGCTGCTCAGAAAATGGAAGGCAAACAAACAAAAGAAAGCATGGGACTATAGAGCACAAGTTGTAAAATTGCTTAATTAGATTGAATATCAAGATGATGAAACTTATTTCATGACTACTAAAGGTGACATGTTGTTTTTAGGTGTAAGGAATTAGTAATATGCATTTGGAAAGGTGGCTACAGTCTACCTCCACATATGGGAACATTTGGGATTATGATTGAAGGTTTTGCTTAGGTGAGTTTTGCAGTTTTGGCCAAACTATAAATCTTAGCTTCCATCATTGGAATAGATGATGAACCTATTGTGGAGCACATGTGTGTGTTATCACTAAATAAGGAGGTGTGTGTAGTTCAACATTGTTGGTAGTTTTGTGTCTCCATCCGTCGAGTTGCGGCTTAGTGGTTGGGATGAGACACGACCATGCAAGAATGTAGGTTCAAACCCAGACAAATGTAGAGCCCTTATGTGTGTGTGAGAGAGAGGGAAGATGCTTGACCTATCATAATTTGCTTCCCTTCATCATCAAAGGGTATTAACATATGTTTGATGAGTCAAATTCATCTAAGTTGACGTTAATATGATACATTATTATAATACTCAACTACACAATGTTAGAGGCTAGTTGTAAAGTGAGTGTTAAAAATTGTATGACCACTACAAGGAAAACAAGGTTTAGTGAAGATCTTTAGTGTGACTGGATTGAGAAAGTTTTTCAAAAACCCTCATTAATGGTTGCAAAGGTTTTAAAATATTTGGGAAGGTTTTTGGCTATAGGTTGGACGTTTTTTGGATGTTTTCTTTTCTATGTGCCAAAAAGAATATGTGCATCGATGCTCCAAAACCAAAGTGGAGCACTAACACACTTGGACCAATGTAGAGCACTAATGCTCGAAGAGAAAAGTGGGGCATTGATGCACCAATGCCAAATCAAAGCATTGGAAATATCAAATAATAAATGAAATATTAATTTATTATCAAAATAAAAGTAATAATTACTATTTTAACAATTTTGTTTTGTATTTACTAATATGTATAACTTCTTAGCATTGGTAGACTCAATTAAATTAAATACACAATGATTCAAATGGAATGATATCATAACTTTTATTTTGAATATTGCAAGTATAGCGTTTTACCGTTTTAAATTGATGATTATTTTATTTACAATAAAAAATTGAAAATACTTGCAAGGTATTAAACTAAATTATAATTTCAACTATTTGGAATAAAAAGAAGCATTAGTTCAAAAATTTAGAAATAAATAGATGAATAATATTTTGAAAAATTATAATAATTAATATTGAAATGTTAAATTTTACAATATAATAAGGGTAGTGAAAACCCATACAAAGACTGTAATTATGAGTGTGTGATCTTTTGCTATGTAAGAAAAGATGGAGTTTGTGCATGTGTGATGGTATCAGAGCAAGCAACAACATAAATATTGTCATCTATCTATAAGATTTCCGAGAGAAAAAAAAATCTATTATATTCATCATCTAAATATACTTGTTTCATCATCTTCAAAAAAACATGCCTTGACAAGCGTACTTTCAAAACACTTTTTTCTAAAACTATACATAGAACTAGTCTGCGTATATTATCTTTATCAACAAAATATATTGTCTAGTTACAACTTAAAAAAAAAAAAACCATCCTCATAAACATAATTTTTATGGCGACTTCAAAGGTGAAATTCCATGGCCTCAGTTTCTGCTCCCTTAGAGAACTCATAGAAATCGAAGGCACCATTTTGCAGTTCCAAAGCTTCTTTTGATAGTTAATGTATCTGTATTCTTTATTGTTCAAGTTAATACAAATATTTTCTCATAATTCTTCTTCTATCATTCTGGTTGTTTAAAGTTTATGTTGAAATCATTCTACCTAGAAACTGTGCCACTTTTATATATCTTGGATCCGCATGTGGAAGAGTATGTGTTTGTCGAGATTAGTTTTCTGATAATCGAGGAAGTAGTCATTTGAGAGTTTAGGTGTCATAAGTCCTCATAGAATATAACATTTTTCTATTTGTAGGAAAAGCATTGTCCAATATACTTCCTTTACTACTTGATTGTGGTAAGTGGTCCATGGATCCTAAGATGGACACAGTTCAGGTCAATAGCTTAGAAGTTCCCTCTGAAACCCCCATGACCAGTCTTGTAGAAAGACAAAGATCATATAGAGAAGCATGTAGTGGCTCCTCTATTATCACAGTTCATGACGAAACCCAAGTGAAAACTAGGAACTCGTCATGGTTGTTAAACTACTCAATCCACTTAATGAGCATTTCTTGTAATTTCTTGTAATTTCTTGTAATCATTACATGCAAAATGTTTTATGCAAACTCTCCTAAGTCACTCATCCATTAAAGGAGGTAATATGACCAAAGTGGAGAATTGATTCTTCCAAACCAAACAATATCACCAATTGTTCCAATGCTCCAAGACCAAAGTGAAGCACCGATACTTTAAGACCATCATGGAAGAACACTGGGTAGCTGAGAGAAATCTTGTGAATGTGCAAATAAAGGAAGGTGAAATCCTCTTTGGAAATGAACCCACGATGTACAAAAATGCACCCCTTTCTTTTCCAAACTCATCCCTTATTTACTAGCCATATTTGTTGTTGTAAGACCTTAAAAAATTCCACCTTTAACTTGCAAAAGAGAGACAAACCCTCAAACAACCCAAAAAAAAACTAGCAAAACTAGTGAAGAAATGACGAATAATAGTGAGAAATAGAAAATAATAAATATAAAATTCATAACGGGGAGAAATGAAATGATGTAGAGCGAAAAATAAGAGTCATTTGGTTGCAATCCTCTTGGCATTTCCATGCATTCATGGTTATTTGTCTTTAATCCTCTATTAGAACTGCCTCCTCCTCTTCTTCTTTTGTGTGAAATGAAAAATAAACACCTTAGATTCCCCCCTCTTAATTTTAAGAGTCATCTTGTAGTTTTCTCGCCTCTCTTAGTATGTTAAAAGAACACAAATTATTGACTAGTTCTTTGGTTTATTAAGAGCATCAATGCTCCCCAACATCGATACTTCCTGACCAAAGGGAAGCATCAATGCTCTAAGAACACCAATGAAGAACATTGCACAAATCACAAAAAAACATGTAAACGTACAAATAAAGGGAGGTTTGTACTCTTTAGAAATACACCCATGTTGTGCGAAAAACATCCCTTTCTTGGTTGAACTTACCCTCATTTCTATCCATATTCATTGTTGTAAAACAAATCCACCATTAACCTACAAAAGAGAGGTAAAACCCTTAAACCAGAGAAAAAAAGTTAGCTAAACTATTTAAGGATCGGGAACAATAGTGAGAAATGGAAAATAAGATAAATGAAATCAATAATGGAAAGAAATGGATTAATGAAGAGGCGAAAAAAGGGTTACCTCACTACAATAGTCTCTGTTTTTCCCTACATCCATTCTACTATTTTTCCTTCATCCTCCCATAGAACCACCTTCTCTTCTCTCACATGAAATGTAAATGAAGGAGGATTAGGGTTTGAAATTTGTGGAACATGTCATTTCATGGATTCTCATGCAGAGCACATACAAGAATAAAACCTAAGCTAGTTGTGGTAAATTTTGACTGACTACAACTGGAATAAATATTTTCTCATCCTCCTATTAAGCGTGACTTGTTGTTTTCACATCACATGGATACTATCGATTAACCCATTGTCCTGATCGACCCTAATTTTAACACATGCGATACAATGGGTAAATGGTATAACATTTGGGTTTAGGGAGCTTTGTGATGATGGGGTTGCATTTTAATTTTCCTATAGAAATTGAGGGAAACATAAAAGGGAAATGTTGAAGTAGGAATTTAAAAACCAAGACCCCATGTCGTTACACTCTTCCTTCCCAAAATGTAATCTAAGATGCCCAACTTATGCAACAAGTGTTACCCAAAACTAAGTGTTTTGGAAATACCCTACAAGCCATGTATGGGGAGGAGGCTCAAGAAATCCCTAAACCCTCTTGTGAAAGAAGAAATAAGTGTACATGATGACATATATGAGCATGTTGGTGAATCCCTAAGATCTGAAGAGATTATGAGAATTCCAACAAGAAGAAGCACATGCATATTGCCATTATGTGATGGAAGGTGTGAAGGAAGCTGAGAGGCCTCTTCCTCATAAGCATGATCAAGGTAAAAAAATGAAAGTATGTGGTGAGATAGAAGAGATATGACCCATATTACCAAAAATGGTAATGGGTATTAGAACAAGAAATGAGAATGATATGAGAAATAGAGTCTAAAATTTTTCCATACAAGAAACAATTACAGTATATATAAAATAATATTCTATCCACAATATTATATTTTAGACTAGGTAGTTCATTCTTTTACAAGTTGTACATAAATCAATTTCATCAGTGGCTTTGGAGCTTTAGATTATTCATGAAACCCAACCATTAGTTAGACCAATGGTGTTGCTTGCAGAGTGCTTCTTATGGTTGGTCTTCACAGGTTTGGAATTCCTCCCTTTACTCTAGAAGCTTAGCTTTTGTTTTGAATTTTCTCTACTCAAACTTGAATTCTCTCACTTAGTAACGATCTAAAAGAGTTTTTCTACAACCATCATTGTTATGCTTACATTGTAAGAATGTTCATCCATGCATATCATGGAAGAATGCCAATTGTTGCTACAATATAGAGATGCAACACATCCTAGTATATGTTAATTTTCATGATTAAAACAAAGACTTAATGTATCATGAAAGGTCCAATCACTCTCCCCCAAAAAGAGACTCAATCCATAATTAAATACATAATCAATCTCTCCTAAAATAAGGACTCAATAGCTCATAAAACGATGTCAATAGCCTTCTTCCTTGTGAATGCTACAAAATATCACACCCTGGACTTCTCTCCTTCATCCTCCTTCTTGGGATTTTTCTTGACAAATCAACTCATTGATATAGGTGGTGAAAGATTTAATGTATGCCAATTGTTTCCGATAAACAATATGCACCCCACAACAAAGAAATAAACACTGTACAACCTAGGATATACACCATTGGAGTTAAAAGAATTTAAATCCAATGATATGTATCCCAACCTATACAATATTTATTACTCTATGATGGAGTGCATATTGATTGTCATTACTTCCAATTCAACACCATCTAGGAAATAATTCCCTCCTCTTTCAAACCAACAAAGGATTTGATTCAATTGGTGATTACCCATGGATTCGACAATGGCCTCATCCAGAGGAAAAAAGTGATAAAAATATTGCCCAACAATTTAATGCATCAACTTTACCCAACAATTCAGTGCATGATTCAAGATGCTAAACATTGTCCAAAGATTCAATGCCATCGAAACAAAGTAACTATTTGAGAAACAGAGGATTTTTTTTGAGAAATGATCCCCATTCAACAATGTTTCCTGAAAAGTGGGTTTCGATGCTCAAAAATTGAAAACAATCATTAAATATGGTGTTTTTCGTCAAGTTTCATTTCTTGATTGTTTGTGGAAACAAAAGTCCCCTGTCACGTTTTTTGTAAATTGGGATATGACCAGAAGAATACTCACCTTGTTGGGTGTATTCTTAGAGGCAAATAGATCATCCATTCTACAGTGTTAGGAGACTTCTAGGATACTTCTTCCAGATTGTCTCCTTTATTTTCATAGTGGTTGTGATCAACCTGAAAGGAAATGGGAGAGTAGACATTATTACACACCAAAATTGTGTTGAGTGCTTTATTAACTCAATTTAATAGTGCACATATAAATACATGAATGTTCTCTTAATATATACACACTATATTGGTCAACCATTTGAAAGAATATCTCAACCACACACCAATATAGGAGCTAACTAGTTAGAGAGAATCTCTCAAATCCAACTGGATCTAACAACCTCCTAAAAACTTGAAAATGGACTCTTTCCATTGAAACTAATTCTACCCAATAATGGCCAATAATCATGACAAACAAAAACATGATCACACATAAGACAAGTAGGAGTTAATAATTCTAACACTCCCCCTTAATGACTACTTGTCTTAATCTTTGCTAGGTCAGGTCTTCATCATCATCTAGTCCTCTACAACAAATGATCCAACATGAATTGAAGAACCTCCTGATCAACACAGTCTATATCTGATCCATCCTGGAACTTCACCTTGTACCTTGATGATGTAGACATCACCAAATTGTCAAAGTCCATATAAAGGAACAACCTTCCACCAGAATGCATGGTTAGCTAACCACTACAACCACCAGTCTAATAGGATGTCCTTCGTGTACATGGTTCATTCAACCTCTTCATGAACTCCCTTTGAATGTAAAACTTATGGTTTCTAGACACCTCCTAGAGTCTACAACCAACATGGTCCACTCATAGAGCATCCAACCAACACATGGACCAATCCTCCAACTATTTAACAACTCTCTAATAGAGGTTTTTGTACTATATCAAACAAGTTATTCAAATCCTCATAGTGATCTAGGATCTTTTCATTGAGTGACTTATAAAGAATTGAATTAAATGAGCATAAATTAAAGTACACCATTAAAGAAGGAAAAGATAAAAAATGAAGAGACATAAGCATCAAATCTGTACAAAAAAACTTGATAACGGAGTTCATCCCTGGTGGACTACGTCTTCGAGTCCTGCTCTCAAATGGGTAGGCTCTTTCATTAACTCAATAAAAGAATTTGGCAAAATACATAAGTATACCTTATTCTGAAATCAATATGCAAAAATAATGCTCAGACCAAAAAGCATACATCATCACTAAATTCATGGCGCTGAATTACCCAAAAATGACCATCTCCATGCCTCGATCCGACTCTGGCACTCTTGGGCCCAAGAAGAAATTTGTCAAGGTTTTTGTGCCCCTTTGCAACCTACATTAATGACTGGACTGCATAGAAATGTGTGCCTAAAAGGTTGTACCATATACTTTCCTTCCTCTCCTCTTGTGGCATTGGTTACAAAGCAAGGCCATTAGCCTATTGGTTTGGGCAGAATTATTAAGGCGTATAGAGGGGAGGAGTTCCCGGGGTCAAACCCGTGGGCATCCCCCTTTTGGGTTTGTGTTGTTACAATATATATATAAAATATAGTTTGTTCCTCTATGTTTAGCGGTGGCGCTAATCCATATCCCAACGGTTATATCGTGGGAAAGTTTGGCGTGGTCCGCCAGATTTGGCAGACCTGCCAAACTTAATATTTTTTTCAAAATTCGTGCACGGACTGTCATTGTGCATTTCCTTCCTATCACGTAGCAACCTCTGATTGGGCGATGTGGTATCCTCCCACTAGGCCATGTTGTCCTCTTCCAAATCATGATGTTATGTCATCATGCCATGTCAGCATACGGACCGTACAGACTGCCACATGTCACGATCGCATTGGTCCATGGATTGACCCAAAAACACCAAAACTGGGTGACACGTGGTAGCCTCTGGTGCTACCACATCACCATGTTGATGTCATGTTGACGTCAGCATGACATGTGTCACCTTCCTTCTCCTACCACGTGTGTTGTACATATGCCGAAATCATTCGTACAGATGCTAATGTCATCTGTACATATGCTGACGTCATCCATACGGATATGAACTCATCCCCTGTTGACTGGGCTAGGTTGACCAAAATTTTGTTGGATCATGTTGTCCTTGATGCTAATGGTTTGATTGATTGATGTCATTGATTGAGGTAAAGTGATTGATTTATGCCAAAGGATTGATTGATTGATGATTGATGTCAAATGTAATATGTATTGTCCTTGATGAGAATGGATAGATGTCAAGTATATGATGCATATGATGTCATGCATAGATGAAGATGGATTAATGAGCTGTCATTGATATATGATGCATAGTTAGATTGATCATTATAGTCTTATCATGGTTGATAAAGTGCACAAATGGATGAACTCCAAAGTGGTCCCCTTATGGTGAAAGCCCTCACAGGAAGACACTTTACAGATGAGTTATCATAGAAGAATGGTTATAGAACCGATGGTTGATTGTGGAATAAAGAGATGAAGATCAATGAAGTTGTTGGTGAAACTATCCTAGATGGATAGTGCTTGCCATGCCATTTCTGGTGATATGTGGAATGTCACATAAATCCTCATGGTTTGAGAGTTACCTTATGAAGTTGGAGGACCCTCATATGTTGGCTTGAAGCCCCAAAAGGTCAAAGGAGTCAAAGAGCTTGCAAAGAAAAAAATATGATTTAAATGATAAAGTAAAGTGACAAAGTCAAGAAGGATTATTTAAATAATAAAGTGAAGAGACAAAATCAAAGAGGAATATTTAAATTATAAAGTAATGGAGAAATTTCTATTTATGGAAAGTGGTTAACCCTAAAATGAGGAAAACATGTTAAGTGACCTAGAAGTGGGTTAAGTGACCTAGAAGATGAAGAGTATAAATAAGAGGCAAGGGTCTCTTGTAAAAAATATATTTTTTGGAGGATCTTTGTGTAGATCTTGTGTGTATCTCTTGAGCATGAATTGAAGATCTATTCTAAGAGAGAGAGAGAGTGTGAGGATGATCTCATGGATGCATCAAAGTTTCGGAAATGTCTGAGATCATGACGAAAAAAGTCTCGGAGGTTCAAAAACCCTAGTTTCTGAGGTGTACATGGGCTATAGTAAGCCAGGGCATGTACATACGCGGGTTGTATGAAGATAGGGCACGTACAATGGATGAAGTCATGGATATTGATGGTTGAGTTGAGGACAGGCTCTTGAAGACTAAAGCATGTTCGAGATATGCATTCTATGGGCTCAGATTTGCCATAGAAATTCTGGTATGGTTATATTATTGTCTTGATGGATACTATTGTTTATTGTGTGGTGAATGCTTAAGGCATGCTTGGTATGGTTGTTAAGATGTGATTTGTGTTGGTTGATGGAGTGAGAAACACTCTTATGATTCAGTGATGATATGATTGCTATAGTATACTGGTTGCTTATACATGATGGAGAATCATTCATATTGTATGGTTGATAAGCATGAATAAGTTATTGGAGAGATTGGATGTGTTGTGACTGGAAGTGGGTCAGTTTGGACAGTAAAAGATAGAAGAGAATATTATTCTAGGTTGCAGAGGATCTAAGTTGATTTTGAAGAGAAAACCCTAAGTAACTTAGAAGGAATATGCAGGCTATAATACAGATTGACCACGTACACACGCGAGTTGTAGTGAGCCAGGGTGCATACACACGTAGGCTTCACTACTGACAGGTCGCATACCTATGACAGATTGATATATGTGGAGGATTGTTGCCCCATCTCAGTTGGTGCTGAGGATGTAAACTAAGTCTTGCATATAGATATGGTGATCTTGTAGAGTTGTACTCTATTTAGTTGTTGCTGAAAAATCCCAAGGATTGAAGTTCGTAATAAAAATAAAATTGTACATACATCTTGTGTTCTTTGTGTTCCTTATGGTGATGATTTGCTGATGATATATTGCTGATATATGTTGCTGATATATGCTCACATCTAGTTGGTTATAAATGACAACAATAAGTAATGAGTAAGTAGTGATTTCTAACTAATGAGTTTTGTGAAAGAGGGAAGTTTTGGGAAAATATCTCCACACTCATTTACCCCCCCCTCTAAGTGTGGTCGGTGTGTCCAACAATTGGTATCAGAGTCGGCCTTCACTATAAGCCTTAATAAGATTGGAGGAGATCCATGGACACACAAATGGATGATGAAGTTCCAATCCTTGATGAGGAAAACTATTCTACTTGGAGAATAGAGATGAGAGTACATTTGAAGGAAATGGGAATAGGTATTTGGAAGGCAGCCATTGGTGGATCCATTTCATTGAAGAACAAGTCAAAGTTTGCAGCTCAAAGGGAAGGAAATAAGAATGATGCATTGGCTCTCAAGACCATTCTTAGTGGACTCTCAAGCCCTATCAAAGAGAGCATGGGACAATGCACTTCCGTCAAGGATCTATGGCTAAATCTAGAGGAGACATATCAAATCAAGAAGGAGAAGGAATATATTGAAGACCATTCCATCAACATCATTAAAGGTAAATAAACTCCAAAAACCCTTGATTGTATTATTTCTAAATGTGATCTTGAAAAAATTTCAAGTGAAGACAAAGAATCAAGTGATGATAGCACAAAGGAAGATCTTGAAGACATTTCAAATGAAGGAAAAGAATCATGTGTTGATGTTGGCAAAAAGGAATATTTTGAAGATATTTCAAATGAAGGTAAAGAACCCTCAAAAACCCTTGATTGCAATAATGATGTTGAATTTTTCTCTACAAGTGAAGAAGAAACTATAGAAATAGTTTGTGTAGAGATTGATGGTAGTTGTCCCATGGAAATAATACAAGAAGATCTATTAGAACTTCAAAAGAAGGTTGAAGATGGTTTATATAAATATAGCAATGATCGTTACTATATAGACTATAGCTATCTTTCGAATAACACTAAGAAGTTTCTTAAGAAGAGTCAAAGGAACATCTTGAAGTTAAAGGGAATGCTCAAAGAAAAAGAAGAAAGTAAAAGAACTAAATTAGAAGAAAATGAAGAAGAGATCACAAGATTAAAGAATGAAAAAGAAGATAAGAAGGTAGATGATGAAATTAGAAAAAGTCTTGAAACTATTATCCATCTCAAGACCCAAATTGAAGAAGCCAAAAGGGTAGAGGAACTATTGAAGAATCAAATAAATGAAAAGGAAGAGTCATGTCATAAGTTAGAARCTGAAGTTGTTGATCTTAGAAAKAAAGTAGAGAAGTCAAATAAATTCTTGAATAGCTCACAAATCTTGAGTGAGATCTTGGAAAGTCAAAGATYACCAAATGATAAATCAGGTCTTGGAWACAAGAAATAAGCTACACATGCTGAAGMAAWCACCTCAAAGAARCATGCGGTAAAGGATGAARRAAAGTTTGGAAGTCAACCATYTACAAAAGGCAAGGARAGTTTCAAAAGAACTAAGCAAGAAAGACATCAAGAAGCTACCTTTACACCTCAAAGAAAATGGACACCAAATAAAAGGTATGAAAGTGTTTTTCATGTTCAATGTTATTCATGTAATGAATATGGTCACAAAGATTTGGAATGTGGATCTTATGAAAGGAGATATAATGGAAGATTTTATAACACCACAAGGTGTTGGAGATGTGATCAAGAAGGACACATTGTTGTTCATTGTAACACCATGAGATGCTACAACTGTAGTGGATTTGGCCACAAGTCCCAGGAGTGTTGGAACACAAGAAGAAAGTCTATGATGAGGAATTCATATAGCATGACTAGAAGAAGGAATGAAGTAAGGAAGGGAGACATATTTGAAAATATGGAAGCTCAGAGCTCAAGTTCTGAGAAGCAGGGACACCTTCAGAAGTGGGTGAAGAAGACTGAAAAACCATAATAGAATGGAATCCTTGAGAGAAGCGCAAGTGTGTCATCTACTGAAGCATGTGCGGGTGATAGTGGTAACAATCATGTACATACACAGGCTGACCTTGAATAGGTCACGTACATACGCGATCTATTGTGAAGCAGGCCACATATATGTGGTAAAGCCTTGGGAAAGGGACTATGCATAGGGGTTGCAACTTGATGTAATGATATAACTCTGTGTTGCATGGTCTAACATGGTTTGTTGCAGGTTCTGACACTGTCTATTACAGGTTTTCATGATTCTATATTGGATTATGTAATATGATGATAAAAATAATGAAAGGCTAGCTTGGATGCATGGCACTAACCCATGGGTATGGATTGAGACATTTACTATTGAAGAACAATATTGGTTATGAAAGTGAAGTTATAGCACCTTGGTTATGTGATATATCTTGATGATGCTAGCTAGAGATGTCATTGATCTATTGAAGCATACTACTAGAACATGTGTTGTTGGATGCTTAGTATTTGCTGTAGTGAATGGAGGATTGATGATGATTTGTTGGTATACATGGTTGGTACATATTTTGAGTTTCATTATCTTATTATGTATTGTTGGAAGCTTACTTGTTGAAAACTTGATGCATGCATTTGGCATATGGATGGGGTACATATTTGGACATGTAGTTGGTGAGTTGATGAGGTGATCATGTTGTACATCATTGATGATCTATATTTGATGCGTGATTGGTATATTTCTAGTACATTGGTAGATGCACATTGTTTGGCATATTGGTAGATGCACATGGTTGGCATGGTTGGCATATTAGTAGATGAAAATGGTTGGTATATTGGTAGATGCACATGTTGGCATATGGTCGATACATTCTATTGATGAGATATTATGGCACATTGTATGGTATTGATGTACATAGTTGTTGTACATGGGTGTTGTGCATGATGGGCACACAATTGGTACATAATGTACTTGGGTGATGTTCTATTCATGATTCTGTATTTTATTGTTGACATATATTTTGTTTCATGATGGTTGGTATGGCATGAGTTTGATTCATAAACAGGTCCAAGGATCGTCATATGGTAGCATATTGTTCATCTTGCAGAGAAGATAGGGGGAGTCATTCTTCTTCCCATGGTTCTAAGAGGAGAAAAGAGCCCTATACTTGAAGAAAGAGCACAGAGGCATAGTTACAAGGGGAGCAATGGTCGCAGGGGGAGTATGAACAATGTATCTTCAACATTACATCAGAGTGATATCCCTTGTTAAAAAGGGAGATTATTCAAAGGAATATCAAAGTCATTTAGACAGGGGGAGAAACCCCAAGGGGAGAATGACCCTTTTCCACTGATGTCAAAGGGGGAGAGATAGTCACATTGATGTGATTAATGATTATTGATGGGGAGAGATAGTCACATTGATATGTTTGATGACTATTGATGTAGAGCATGCCTTGTCTACATGTTGTCATCAATGATTGGTGTTGACATCAATGTTGGTATTTCCATCAATGCCAAAGGGGGAGATCATTGGATCATGTTGTCCTTGATGCCAATGGTTTGATTGATTGATGTAAAGTGATTGATTGATGCCAAAGGATTGATTGATTGATTGATGATTGATGTCAAATGTAATATGCATTTTCCTTAATGAGATTGTATATATGTCAAGTATATGATGCATATGATGTCATTCATAGATGAAGATGGATCAATGAGTTGTCATTGATATATGATGCATAGTTATATTGATCATTATAGTATTATCATGGTTCATAAAGTGCACAAATGGATGAACTCCAAAGTGGTCCCCTTATGGTGAAATCCCTCATGGAAATATTCTTTATGGATGAGTTATCCTAGAAGAATGGTTGGAGAACCCATGGTTTATTGTGGAATAATGAGATGAAGATCAATGAATTTTTTGGTGAAACTATCCTATATGGATAGTGCTTGTCATGCCATTTCTGGTGGTGTGTGGAATGTCACATAACTCCTCATGGTTTGAGAGTTATGATCTTAAGAAGTTGGAGGACCCTCATATGTTGTCTTGAAGCCCCAAAAGGTCAAAGGAGTCAAAGAGATTGCAAAGAAGAAATTATTATTTAAATGATAAAGTAAAGTGACAAAGTCAAGAAGGATTATTTAAATAATAAAGTGAAGAGACAAAATCAAAGAGGAATATTTAAATGATAAAGTAATGGAGAACTTTCTATTTATGGAAAGTGGTTAACCCTGAAATGAGGAAAATAGGTTAAGTGACCTAGAAGATAAAGAGTATAAATAAGAGGCAAGGGTCTCTTGTGAAAAATATATTTTTTGGAGGATCTTTGTGTAGATCTTGTGTGTATCTCTTGAGCATGAATTGAAGATCTATTCTGAGAGAGAGAGTGTGAGGATGATCTCATGGATGCATCAAAGTTTCGGCAATGTCTGAGATCATGACAAAAAAAGTCTTGGAGGTTCAGAAAACCTAGTTTCTGAGGTGTATGCAGGATACAATAAGCCAGGGCACGTACATACGTGGACTCTATGAAGATAGGGTGTGTACAATGGATGAAGTCATGGATATTGATGGTTGAGCTGAGGACATGCTCTTGAAGACTGAAGCAGGTTCCAGATCTGCATTCTATGGGCTTAGACCTACCATAGAGATTCTGGTATGGTTATATTATTGTCTTGATGGATACTATTTCTTATTGTGTGGTGAATGCTTAAGGCATTCATGGTATGGCTATTATGATGTGATTTGTGTTGGTTGATGGAGTGAGCAACACTCTTATGATTCAATGTTGATATGATTTCTATAGTATACTGGTTGCTTATACATGATTGAGAAGCATTCATATTGTATGATTGAGAAGCATGAATAAATTATTGGAGATCTTGGATGTGTCGTGACTGGTTGTGGGTCAGTTTGGACAGTAAAATACAAAAGAGAATATGATTTTAGGTTGAAGAGGATCTGAGTTGATTTTGAAGAGAAAAACCTAAGTAACTCATAAAGCATACATAGGCTGTAATATAGACTGACCGCGCACACACGGGGGATGTAGTGAGCCAAGGCACGTACACACACAGGCTTCACTATTGACAGGTCGCGTACCTATGATAGATTGATATCTGTGGAGGATTGTTGCCTCATCTCAGTTGGTGTTGAGGATGTAAGCCGAGTCTTTCATATAGAGATGGTGCTCTGATAGAGTTGTACTCTATTCAATTGTTGTTGAAAAACCCCAAGGATTGAAGTCCATAATAAAAAGAAAATTGTACATACATCTTGTGTTCTTTGTGTTCCTTGTGGTGATGATTTGTTGATGATATATTGTTGATATATGTTGCTGATATATGTTCACATATAACTTTTTATAAATGAAAACAATAAGTAATGAGTAAATAGTGATTTCTAACTAATGAGTTTTGTGAAAGAGGGAATTTTTGGGAAAATAGATCCACACTCATTCACCCCCCCCTCTAAGTGTGGTCGGTGTGTCCAACAAATTTGACCACGAATATCTTTCAGTCCGTAACTATGTTTGATGAGTCATTTGTGTCATTAAAAATATCGCGACGCGCTATTCACGATCATTTTGTTTTCACTGAGTTTTGGGAACTTTGAAGTTTTTCCCTTTATTTATCTGTTGAAGCCATTCTGAGCGTTCTGAGTTGCCTCTATGAGTTCTGAGTTGCTACTGCCGGGGTTACCATTGAGAAAGAAACAATCTTTAAATCCCATCAGCTAGATTAGATATATGCTTAGTCTGTGTTGTTATACCACATTCTTCCGGATGCACCGTAGTCAACTTACGACCCTAGAAAAAAGCACAGACCTCATGTCGATGGCATTGTAGGCTCCACCAATGTAAAATCTACAGAATCGGTGACAAGCCATTTGAAAGAGTTGTCTCTAAACCAGTTTGCAGGAGGGCCAGCTTCGTCTGTGTCTTCCAACCTGACTCAGTTGGTGGATGTACATTCCATGCAATTGTCAGCCAACCCAAATGGTAACCAACAAATAGGCGTGAATAAGAAGAAAGGACGTAATACTCGTAAGGGTGGGAAAAATGGTAATAAACCCAAGGACAATGGTAATAATGAGAGGAAAAATAATAATGTTGGAGAGGGAAAATGAGAAAGATGTAAAGTGAAATTTCCCTATAAGATTTGTACAGATGATCACCTTACCCATTTATGTCCCAAACTTGCAGAAGTTGAGAGGCTATTATCTCTACCACCCATCGTGCTGATGAATCCTTTTCCACATAACCATCATATGGCCTCGAGCTCCTCAAATGCCGGAAATGCGGCTGGTGGGATTCAAAACCCATCGTTGCAAGACAACGACCATTTGTGTATCAATATAGTCGATGTGAAAGTTAATGTAGCCACTCAATATCGAGATTATAGTTATTCACAGGCTATACCTGGTCTAGAATATCCTCCTCCTCCTCAAGAGATGACTTTATAGATTGAAAAACCAGATCCACTGCCTCATATTACGAAAGGAGTACTCAAGTGCTCTACCCACAATCTAAATGATAGAGCCACCCAAAACTACTCTATTGTTGAAGACCTCGGTCAAACCCCTTGTGCGATGTCAGCTTTGGAGGTACTCTAGACATGTCCTTCACAAAGGAATGCCTTACTATCTGCTTTAGCATCTCTAGAACCTAGCGGTTCAAAAGTTATCAAGTTTTACGTCACAGATGTGAAGCCTCACTTGCCTTACCATGTGGCTTTTCAAGTCCACAAGGAGTACTCAAAATATACCATCAAACGTGCAACTTTTGATGAAGGAGCTGCCATTTGTTTGATGTCCCTGATATGTTGGAAATATCTTAGTTATCTTCCTCTTTCTAAGTCATCGAATATGTTTAATGCTTTTGACGGTCATTCCTTTCACCCTCACGGTATTATTCTTGCCTTTCTGGTCCGATTAGGTGGGAAGACGGTAGAGGTGGAGGTCGAGGTAGTTGATGTGCCTCTAGATTATAACCTGTTACTAGGATGCAATTGGACCTATGCTATGGTCATCATCATATCGTCCGTCTTCTACACTCTTTGTTTTCCTCATGAAGGGAAGATCATGATGATCGACCAGTTATCCTTTGTGTACTCTAGTCCTAATGCATCTATTGGATTGTCGATCCCTGTAATCGACAATTATCAACTGAAAACTAAGAATATCGATGTCGAAATGTATTCTTCCCTTATGGATACTTTCAACTTCATGACACCGAGCCACCACGTTTACACCATGTCTAGAAGGCCCGTTTCAATAGTGAGGTCCATTCCTTTATGCACTTCCTATTTTAGTGATCCGTGGACCCTACCTTCACTGACTTTGTCTTGTGAAGGTTATTCATATGCTGGAATGGCCATGAGACTATCAATATAGGAGATTATGTATTAGGCTGTTCTTGACGTTTCTTCTGATCCCGATCCTATTACCTCGCCGACAGATGAGGAGGATCCCGTTCTTAGGCCCGTATGGGCCACTTCATTGTCTTTTTCACATGACTTCCTCAATGAGACTTTACCTTCGGACAAGGCCATCATCGAATCCATGAATGGTTTCGACAAACCTTGGGATGATATGCATAACCTCTCTTAATTTCTCCTAGAGCTTGAAAGAATCAAACAAGATGACTTTCGATCTACTTTGAGTGAGATAGTCGGTCACACCGTAGTTCCACTTGATACGCATGACATTTATGCTGAAGGAAATATGGCGAGTATTTGTCCTACCATCATGGTCGATATCTCTCGTAGCCCTGGCAAGGTTGAAAACATAAATATCGGTGTTGATTGTTCGCTAGAAGAAATCGTGATCTACACCAACCTCTTCAAGGAATTCCAAGATGTATTTGCTTGGTCATATGAAGAGATGCCAGGAATCGACCCTCGTATTGTTGATCATGAGATTATAACTTATCTAGATGCAAAAACTATTTGGCAATGTCTTAGAGCTATCAATCCCTGGAAGGCCCCTGCTATTAAGGTAGAGGTGGAGAAGCTACTTAATGTTAGCTTCATCTACCCGGTTCCCTTGACTGAATGGGTATCCAATCCCATTCTTATGGATAAGAAGCAAGGAACTATATGTGTATGTATGGAATTTTGTGAACTGAACAAGTTCTGTCCTAAAGACAACTTCCTGACACCTTTCATCGATCAGATTCTCGACGAGTGTGCGAAAAGCGAAGTATTTTATTTTGTGGATGGATTTTCAGGGTATAACCAAATTCAAATTAAACCTGAGGATCAATAGAAGATGACATTTATTTTTCCTTGGGGTACTTTCGCATACTGGAAAATGCCTTTTGGCCTTAAAAATGTCGGAGCAACCTTCCAACGTGCCATGACCTTCTCTTTTCACGATCTTAAGCATATAGTCAAATCTTACCTTGACATTCTTACTGCTCACTCTCGTAAGAGAGCGGATCATGCTACACACCTTTGGCTTGTTTTTGAAAGATGTCTTTACTGTATAATCTTGTTGAATCCTCATAAGTGCATCTTTTGCGTTAGGTCTGGTTGTGTTTTGGGATTTCTAGTTTCCGAGGCCGGGATCATGGTAGATTCGTTAAAAGTTGAGGCAATACTTCGACTTCCTCCCCTGCGCACTATTAGACAACTTCAAGGTTTATAGTGGAAATCTAACTTTCTACGTTGGTTTATAGTAAATTATGCCAATATCACTAAGGGTTTCATGCATCTTTTGAATAAGGATACCCCTTTTATCTAGGATGAGTGAGCCTAGGAGTCCTTCGATGCTTTGAAGAAAGCCTTGGTATCGGTGCCTCCATTGAAGTCTCCTGACTACAATAGGGATTACTTTATTTATATCGCCATGTTTGAGGAGACGATTGGTATGGTTTTGATTTAGGAGGATGATCATCTCCATGAGCATGTCATTTACTATCTTAGTTGAAACTTAGTCAGTCCTAAGCCTAATTACTCTCACATTGAAAACATAGCTTTGGCTTCCATTCACGCGGTCCAATGTCTACGCCATTATATATTACTTTGTAAGACTATTGTGGTTTTCGATGTTAATCCATTTCAATACATCCTTACCAGGCGTATCATAGGGGGAAAATACAATAAATGGATTTTCATTTTACAAGAGTTTGATCTCGATTTTGCTTTCGCGAAATCCAAGAAATCACTAGTCTTCGAGGAGTTAATATCTGACTTTCCATGATTAGATGAGAATGAAATCCATGTTGATTCATTTGTGGACGAATACATTTTTCTTGTCTCATCGTCCGACCCCTGGTATGGATACGTTGTTCACTATATTCAAACTTTTAATTTCCCTTAGCATCTCTAGCGAGATGACCGACGATGTGTAAGATACCAAGCTAAGAATTATACTATCATTGGTGACACTTTGTATCACTGAGGAATAGACAATATATTGTGTCATTTTTTAACTCACGGAGAAGCTGAGTCAGTCCCGAATGATTTCCACAGTGGGTCTTGTGACAACCCAAAATTTTTTGCGAGCTGGTTAATTATGGCCTACTATCTTTAAAGATTGTATTGAAGAGATTTAAAGGTGTCACCCCTACTAGGTGTTCACTCGAAAAATGAGCATGCATCCAACCCCTCTTCACCCAGTCATTAACGTTGGTCCCTTCACCAAGTGGGGAGTGGACTTCATGGATTGCAAACCAACTTTGGCCGGGGGGAATTAACACATTATCATGGTCGTATACTACTTTACGAAGTGGGTCAAGGCCATGCCTACAGTTAAATATAATGGGAATATTGTCGCCTTCTTCATATTCAATCAAATTATTGCACGGTTCGGTATCCCGAGTGAGATTGTCACTGATCATGGAAGTCACTTTTAGAACGAAATGATGGAATAAATAGAATCTAATATGGGGTTTAGACATGGTCATTCTTCCCCTTATTACTCCCAGAAAAATGGACAAGTAGAGGCCATAAACAAGTCTCTCAAAACCATTTTGCAAAAAGCTGTCAGCTAGAGTAAGTCTGACTATCACATTATGCTATATCCTGCACTCTGGGCATACTAAACCTTGGTCAAGAATGCCATCGTATTTTCCCATTTCCAGTTAGTACACGGTGTGGAGTCGATTTTACCTATTGAATGTGAAATCCCTTCTCTTAAGTTGGCAGTCGTTCTCCTACCTGACACTTCCGATCTCGAGTGACTCCTTGTACACATAGAGAAACTTGACTAGAAGCATCAAGATGCCTCTACGACTATCGAGGTGAACAAAAGACATGTCAAAGTCCAGTACGATAATTTTGTCTGTACTCGGTTGTATGCTGAGGGTGACTTGGTCCTCTTGTATGATCAAGACAAAGAAACGATGGGGGCAGGAAAGTTTAAATCCATGTGGCACAGTCCTTATATCGTGCGACATGTCTTAGAAAAAGGAGCCCATGAGTTAGAATATTATGAAGGGAATATGTTGGTCGAGCCTAGGAATGGGCTCTAATTGAAAAGAAATTACACTTGACCCCCAAGCTCGGGCAAAACTCTTTGTATACTAATGTAATTTAGTGTATATATTTTTTTCGTTTCTTTTTCATCTTCATCTTGCTTATCGAGTTTTCCCTTGGTTGGCAAATGTCAACAGAGTCTTTAGTCTACCTAGTATTCACAGATGGAGCCAATCATCATACACGAAACTTGGGTTCCACCGCTTGGGTGGTTTACTCACCCGAGGGTCTAATGGTGTCTTCAGGTGCTGTATGCCTAGGGCCATCCATGAATAATGTGGCCGAATATAGAGCCATTATAGAACTTTTGCGTGATTCTATCTCACATGGTATTCTCTCTTTAGAGGTTCTTCTGGATTCCCAGTTAGTAGTATGTCAATTGAATGGAAGTTACCATGTGCATGATCCTAGTTTACTCCGACGATTCCTACGGGTACGCCTTTTAGAACGACAATTTAATTTTATTACTTATTATCACATTCCTAGGAGTTTTAATCATGTATCTGATGCTTATGCTAATTTCATTTTAGATTAGCATTTTTCACATAACTAAAGCAAAGAAAACCATCTCATCAACATACACATTGTAAAATATAAGTAAAAATGAAGATCCTTGTTTTATATATATTTCAAAAAATATGGTGTTTATAGTACAAAATTGGGGCTAATACCCTCAACACACACATACAACCACTACTACAATATCCACGACATCTACGCTTGCAGCGTCGAATGTGTGTCATGGTAACAAACTATGACATTTGCAAGACGCAGAAAGAGTCATACCCAAGCTCTGGGCACACCAACCACTTGTCGTTGCATGGCTTCCGACAAATCCTCTACATAAACCATGGGAATCCTATGAGTCAAATGAGATAGGTTTCCCTGCATGTTTTGTAGGACTTTCTCAGCTTCATCTCCCACCACCTCGTCTCCTCGGTTCCTCCATCGATGTTGAGGAAGCCCTTCCAGCTGTCGTGGACCCACATCTGCGTTACACAAGTGTCTAGTTAGTACTTAAGCATCATCCAAAAATAATTTTGTTTCACTATACAAAAACACAAAAAAATGAAATATTTAAAAACATTTGATATACCTATGTCTCTGTAGGTGGTCCCTGGTGGGAGTAGCATGTCGGGGTCTCCTCTGAAGTCCCTGTATAAGGATAGTTGTCCAAATCAATGAACTGTCACTGCCACCAGTAGAAGAAATCCTTGTTGTAGGGTGTGGGCACCCTACCTCCCCCCTGTCGTCTCATTACCTTGGTCCACCATGCCATGGATGGATCGTGAGGTCCTCTAAGAAGAGTATTGACTCTAGGTCCCAAATCTGGAACCCGCTCGAAGAAGAAACTACATAAGATATAGGCAAACCCAAAGTTCCTCTTACTCCCATGTTTACACTATGTCAACTGGCTCTTCATATTTTTTAGTAGTGAGGTACACCAATCATATACTGTGGGTCTCAATCACTCTACTGCATAAAACATGATTGACCTCGATTCCTAGTGCAACGAATTCAAATCTATGATCCTGGTCAACACGAGGACAACAATATTTAGGCTGAGATTGTTTATCTCTCAGATGGGGAGTTGATTCCTGACCTTAGGAGTCCCTGATACAAAATGGGCATCTATGTACTCCTTTATTTTTAGTCCTCTCCTTTCTCCCCGTGATTTGAAGTTTATAACCTCTCCCTGATGTGAGAATCTAGTCAAAAAGTAGATATCCTCTACCTCAATCCGCAATGGTTGCCCATCGAGGTTGAATCTTTCATTCTCAGGGTCCCAGTAACCCACAAACATCTCAAGTAACCTCACTTGGGCCCTCATCCCTTTGAGTGCCCAAAATTTATATAAGCCACATCTTTTCAAGGCCATTTGGGCCTCCGAATCTTGGTCCAAAACAACATCGACCTCCTCCTGCTCTCTTTCTCTCCATTCAATAACTATCCTCCTAGATGAAAATCAAAATTTGAGTTAGAAACCATAGAAATCATTGATTTTGTGTTTGTACATGAGTTTCTTCACTTATAGTCACGTATAGGTCTAGCTATACACGCCGTTTAGTTTTCACAGTCGCGTACAACCCATTGTATATGCAACCTGATAAGAAACAACCCACGTACACCGTATTACACAATTTACTCCCTAAATTACTCAAAATTTGAAACCTAATTGAAGAATTTAATCCACTGAAAATGAAGAGGAGGGGAGGAGGAGTTACCTAGTCTAGACGGTTTCTGATTTCGTTTCCTAACGCTCCCGTAATCACCAGTTGAATCATTTTTCATAGAAAAATACATAGAAAACTGAAAGTAAGAGAATCATTTTGAATTCATTCAAGCAATTAATACAATATCTTGCATGCATTGCATTATTTTCCACTCTTTATCAAACTCAACCGTTAGGTGACTGATTGTGAGAATTTGTATAACACTTAAAAATTATCGGAGGTTTGTCCATGTTCAGGTATGTCCCTATTCATGGACATGGCTGAATTCAAACCTGTCCCTGTATAGGGACATGCCCAAATTCTGCCCTGTCCATTTATAGGCCCAAATTTTGTCATGTCCATGTATAAGGATAGGCCAGATTTTGAGCATGTCCTTGTACATGGATGGGGCCGAATTCAACCCTGTCCACCTCCTAAAACAAAAAACATGTAAATAAATGAAATTTTAATTAATTGGGGAATAGGTTAAGAATTACCCGAAACCTGAACATGAAAATATTTAAATATGAAAAAAAATGTAACATGTAGAAGATAATCTATATCTGTGTAAATTGTAGAAGACAATTTTTAAGATAATCTATGTGCAACATGTTAAAATTTAAGGGCAAAAAATATAGCTAGCTAAAACAAAAATATTTATTTTAAAATTTCTAAACATTAGCTACTTGTATGTTACAATCAACAAGACATTAAAACTTCGGATCCATAATCTGGTAGCATAAAAACAATAAATGACAGAACATTAACTTAGCTGAAAAAATAAATTAACAAACTATGCCAGTTCCCAGATTTGAAACAAGTTGCACACTAAGAAGCATTCGAGTAATGCTAGAGAGGAAATTTATTGTTTAATTGTGCTTGGGACCACTCTTTCAAAATACATGTTATTGACACAAGAGATAGAGGAATGTAGAAGGGAAATAAAAGTAGCTAAATACTATTAAGGGGATATTGCAGCAGAGAGTGTTTCAAGTCCATCTATTTTTCAAGACTAAGATTTAACCTCCACTTCACTAAGACATATTCCTTGGGAAAGATTTTTTAAACACAATCCATTATTTCCAAGTGTTGTTAATTGTTACTGTGAACACTTATTGGTTGGCCAATGGTTAATGATACATTTATGAATTTGCTTGTGTTAGTCTGTTATGAAACTATCATAAGTTCCAGACACTGAATCATTTTTCTTTTAATCATGATTTACTTGGCCAAGCTCTTTTATCAGTTGTTGACTAGAGAGGTTTGACAATATTTTTGGCACCCCAAAGGTTTCACCTCAAATTCTCTAGATTGAAGGCATGTCCCTATACATGGAAAGGCCCGAATTTGGGCATGTCCATGTATAGGGTCATGCCCAAATTTGGGCCTGTCCCTGTACATAGACATGGCCAAATTTGGCTGTGTCCTTGTACAGGGACATGTCTGATTAATATAATTTTATTTTTTCAATTTATAATGAATATTAAAAAATAAAATTATCGTGTAATCTCTCTTCTTCTTTACTAGTTTCATTACCTTTAATCACATATCCTTATTGAATAACCTTTCCCATTGATTAAGCAACATAACTAGAATCAGTCCCACTGATTGAATAAGGTTTATATAATAGCCATAACATGTAAACATAGCTCAACCTTGTATCAATCTCCATAAGAGCTTATCATTGTCATATCTTATTATTATATTCATGCATATTGAATTCGAATACAACAACCTAAACACGATAAAGCTAATACATTGCTTAAGTTGGAGTTAACACATGTATGATGATTAGGAAATCACAATACATTGATTAGTGATTATAAAGTGTTTCTTATTGATATTAAATCATCATTTCTAGTCTCCTCTTAGTATAGGGCAATGGTTTTCACTATCACACTCTTTGAATCAATCATATTAACATGTTCTAATTTTGTATCTATTGTGGTTAAGATAGCTATATAGAATAACTCCTAGTTTTAGTAGGCATATCCCTTATAATTGTGATAAGATTCATTATGTATATTACTATGACAATGAGTATGATACACAGTTTGTTAGATCACTTGTGTTACTTATACTGAAATCAGGCTTGTCCTTGTACAAGGAAATGCCCGAATTATTCCATGTCCATGTATAGGGACATGCCTGAATTCATCCCTATCCATGTATAGGGACATGTCTGAATTTGGCCCTATCCATGTACAGGGACATGCCGGATTTCGGCCCTGTCCATGTACAGGGACATGCCAGAATTTGGCCTTGTCAACCTCCTAAAACACAAACTGTAATAAATAAAAAACTATTTAACTAGGAAAGGTATATATTTACCTGAACCAACGACAACGAAATCATGCATGTCCTTGTACATGGGCAAGGCCGAATTCAAATCTGTCAACCTCCTAAATCACAAACTGTAAAACTAATAAAAAATTATACATCAAAATAAAATAAAACAAGTGCAAGTGTTGCATGGTAGTAGTCCCTATCAATAAAATTTAAAGCTATGAAAGAATTATGTAAGATAAAAAGATTTGAGACTACATATCCTTGTTGTGTAAGTTCATTGTTATTGATAAATCCAAAACCATTTTGAAGCAAAGTTGAAATTCATAAAATTTTGAAAAATAAATATAGATTATTGTGAAATTATAAATTGGGGTTGAATATTAAAATCAATCCTGCCCCCTACATGGATAGGGACAAATTCAGACCTGTCCCTATACAGGGACAGGCCCGAATTCGGCCCTGTCCATGTAAAGGGACATGCCCAAATTCAAGCTTGTCTCTGTACATGGACAATGTCGAATTCATCCTTGTCAACCTCCTAAAACATAAACTGTAAAACTACTAAAAAATTATTTAACTAGGAAAGGGATATATTTACCTAGACCAGTGGAAATGATCAATAACAAGCTACAACAACTTGCAAAAAAGAACTCCAACAACAACTGCAAGAAACAACCACCTGCATAAACTGCCAACAACAACGACCTCCAGCAACAACTGCAAGCAACAACCACCTGCATAAACTGCCAACAACAACGACCTCTAGCACCAACCACCAATGACAACGTCTGCCAACACCAACCAAGAGATACAACTAATATACATCAACCACCATTCAAACAATTTGGGAAAATGTGAGTGGGGCGATGTGTGGGTGATATATAAAACTTTTTTCGGCCGAAATTGTTTTTCGGACAAAAGATATTTTCGACCGAAATATTCTTTTGGCCGAAACAATGTTCGACCAGAAAGTGTTACCGGAAAAAAAACACGTCCAACTAATATGGTACACAACAGTAGAGGCCATCATCACGACACCGTTCGGCCGAAAAAATGTCAGTAGGAATTTTTGAAACCCAATTCTCACAAAAGTGTTACCCAACTTAATCATTTCACTCTTAATTTATCATGAAAGGTCCAATCACTCTCCCCACAAAAGAGACTCAATCCATCATGAAATATTTAATCTCTCTCTCCTAAAATAAGGACTCAGTAGCTCATCAAAGGATGTCAATATCCCTCTTCCTTGTGGATGCTACAAAATATCACACCTTGGAATTATCTCCTTCATCCTCCTTCTTGGGATTTTTCTTTACAAATCAACTCAGTGATATAGGCGATGAAAGAGTCAATGTATGCCAATTGTTTCCTATAAAAAATATGCACCCTGTTATAGCAAGATTTGGCTCACCATTGCTATCTTGCACAGAGGGCCTTATTCCATTTCCCTATGCAAGATTATCATCCGTTTTTGATGAATCCAGAGCTAAAAATACACATTTTTCCACATATACATGCCCTATCATCTATACAACAAGCGTATACGTAGGTTGCTCCACTATAGCCCATGTACATCGGGATTTGTGCTAGAAAATACAAAAATGGAGTTAGGTTTCCATGTCACGACATGATATCTCTGATCTTTGGCCTTCCATATACTGGAAATGTTCTGACTTGACCCTTCAGTTGCATTTTGAAGGCTATAAGAGAGCAATTCCGAGCTATGGAAAAGAAGGAGAAAGGATTCAACTTTGAGAGAAAAGTTACTATGGAGAAATTACTTCATATTGAGTCTGCATCCCTTTGTTCCTCAAGTCTGAACACAGTTTTTATCCCCCAAGCTCTTTCCCTATTGTTGAGAGAACCTCATTGTCTCTCTCCTTTGAGCTTGCCTTTGGTGGAGGATTCAAGTGGTGGAGGCTCAATTGGAAGGAACTTGGTTCCTTGGTTTCGAACCGTGCTGACAAAGAAGTTTGTAATGTTGTCACTTCTGCTGATCAATTATTAATAGAAATACTCCTTTCCCTTCCTATTGGTATCATGCAAATATATGATTATTTTCCATGGGCATGTTTGTAATGTTTATTAATGGATTATGCTATCTAATGTGTTAACCCCTTTTCATTATCACTATATACTTGCCTTGCTTGTTTTTTAAGAACTTATTGCAGGTATAAAGCTTTGGGTCGAAGTGTTCAACGGTGGAACATCATCAAACATCGGATTGAGGTAGGCCTCTTTCTTATCTTGCACATTGGTTGATATAGCATACAATGGAATTGAGTTGATTTCTGTAGTCATACCTGTCTATTGTGGTTTACCCTTGTCCATAGAGATTTTTTCCCTCGTAACACACCCCAAAATGAAGTAATAGACATTGTACAACCTAGGATATACACCATTGGATTTAAAATCATTTAGATCCAATAATATATATCTCAACCTATACAATATTTATTACTATATGATGTAGTGCATATGTCTTATCATTACTTCCAAGTCAACACCATCTAGGAAATAATTCCCTCCTCTTTCAAACCAACAAAGGATTTGATTCAATTGATGATTACCCATGAATTCAATGATGGCATCATCCAAAGAAAAACCTGATAAAAACATTGCCCAACTATTTAATGCATCAACTTTACCCAACAATTCAATGCAAGATTCGAGATGCTAAACATTGTCCAAATATTCAATGCCACTGAAACAAAGTAATTATTTGAGAAACAATCCTGATTCAACATCGTTTCCTGAAAAATGGGTTTTGATGCTCGGAAATTGAAAACAATCATTAAAAATGGCATTTTTCATCAAGTTTCATTTCTTGATTGTTTGTGGAAACAAAAATCCCCCACCACATTTTTTGTAAATAGGGATATGACCAGAATAATACTCACCTTGTTGGGTGTATTCTTAGAGGCAAATAGACCATCCATTCTATAGTGCTAGGAGACTTCTTCCACATTGTCTCCTTTATTTTCATAGTGGTTGTGATCAAACTATAAGGAAATGGGAGAGTAGACATTATTACCTACCAAAATTGTCTTGAGTGCTCTATTAAATCAATTTAATAGTGCACATATAAATTCATGAATATTGTCTTAATATAGACACACTATCTTGTTCAACCATTTGAAAGAATATCTCAACCACACACCAATCTAGGAGCTAACTAGTTGGAGAGAATATCTCAAATCCAACTAGATCTGATAGCCTCCTAAAAACTTGAAAATAGACTCTTTCCATAGAAACTAATTCTACCCAATAATGACCAATAGTCATAACAAACACAAACATGTTCGCACATAAGACAAGTAGGAGTTAATAATTCCAACACTCCCCCTTAATGACTACTTGTCTTAATCTTTCCTAGGTCAAGTCTTCATAATCATCTAGTCCTCTACAATAAATGCTCCAACATGAATTGAAGAACCTCCTGATCATCACAGTCTATATATGGTCCATCTTGGCACTTTCACCTTGTACCTTGATGATGTAGACATTACCAAATTGTAAAAGTCCATATGAAGGAGAAACCTTCCACCAGAATGCATGGGTATCTAACCACTACAACCGCCAGTCTAATAGGATGTCCTTCATGTACATGGCTCATTCAACCTTTGGATGAACTCCCTTTGAATGTAAAATTTATGGCTTCTAGACACCTCCTAGAGTCTACAACCAACATGGTCCACTCATAGAGCATCCAACCAACACATGGCCCACTCCTCCAAGTGTTTACCAACTCTATAACAGAGGTTTTTGTACTATACTGAACAAGTTATTCAAATCATCATGGACACATGGCATAGGGGTATGCATGCCTATCCAGGCATTATAGTGATATTCCTTTTACATGTTACATATATGCATGTACATACAATTAACAAACTCCATCTCATGGAGACAATAGGTACAAGATTAAACTTTTCAAGGATCAATACATCTGATCAAAACATGACATAATAAACTTTCTATAAATACAAAGTGTAATTCAAATTTACATATGGTCAAGTATAGTTTTATTCAACACAACTCATACAAAATTTACCTTATTTGTACCATTATCCAATATTCACCACAACCACAAGAACTGTCATCATCTTCCCTTGGACCAAAATCCAAAAAGATCTCTCTATCGCATCCAGAACAACACCTTCATGTTGCAATCTCACTATTCCACTTCAAAAATAAGTTTGTTATCAATCCTTGGTTTCTCTAGCAAGAACAAGCAACTCACTTCCACCATAGAACCAAAAAGTCCATTCTCCTCAATTCACTTGTGGAACTATTATCTTGAACACATACTAGTTGGGAACCAACCCTATAATAGGTACCACACAGATTGACTAGGAACCAACCCTACCATCGATACCACATAAATTGACTGGGAACCTATTGTACTCCATCGACCTGATTGTAAAGACCGAGCAACTAGCCATCCTATGGACATATTTCCATACACTGATACACCTAGGTAACCAACCACAGTGCTTTCCAGTTCTTTAGGAAAATAGTTTGGATATGGGATGTATCCAAGTCAAGCTTACATTCTTTGAATGTGCCAATGAGGACTTATAGCGCATCATTCTTCAAACAATATTTCATCAAGGAACATTTAGAGGAAACAAAACATGCAATTATAATTCCCTTCAAGCTACAACACACTTTACCAACCAGACTTAGGAATTACTTTTATATTAATTGTATTTCCATGTAGGCATACAAGAAGATATTATGATACATATGACATCAATTGATATACTTTATTTTTCTTCTACAATTTTTCACATATTTGGAGTCTTTATCCATGTCTTTAATCTCTGAATCTTCAATGTCACTGTCCAATCATTGTCTTGGATTTCCCCTATGATTTGTTAGAGTAACAAATTCTAACAAAACCATTACACTTCATATTGAGTTGTCTAGGCTCAATATGTTGGGTTAAATTTTAATTTCAAGACATTTTCAACAACACCATTAAATCATTCTTTGCCATGATGAATAGAAAACAATATATCCAAAGATTGTCATGATTTCAACAAACACATATACACCCATCAAACCCACAGTGTGGATGAATCAACAACTTGCACATAAATTGCAGCAATTTCACTCTGTCGAGCTTGCTTTCGTATAAGTTGGTCTCATATGTGTTGCAATTTAGAACTTGCCTGAAGATGAAGTAGACTAGATTTCTCACTATGATGATACAATTAGTTTCAAGTCTCTCCTGTATTCAAGAAATATCAATTCTCTTCAAACGAGAAGCTCCATCCTATGATGCGAGACATGGTTTCCCCGAATAGTAAACTCTTGGGCATCTTGAATATGAAAGTTCATAAGTTATAGAAGCATAAAATGGAAATATAATTTATAAAACAGCTTGAAGGCATTTAAGTATTTATAACAACTTCAAAGAATCAAAGACATATATTGAAAAAACTAGAACAACTATATTTTTTACTTGCTATATATAATGAACATGAAAATATTTAAATATAAAAAAAAAAATGTAACATGTAGAAGATAATCTATATCTGTATAAATTGTAGAAGGTCATTTTTAAGATAATCTATGCGTAACATGTTAAAATTTAATGGCAAAAAATATAGCTAGCTAAAAAAGAAACATTTATTTTAATTTCTAAACATTACCTACTTGTATGTTACAATCAATAAGACATTAAAAATTTATATCCATAAACAGGTAGCCTAAAAACAATTAATGACAAAACATTTACTTAACTGAAACAAGAAAAAATATTACTTGATATGTTGTTTCTATCCTATTAGATATATACTCACAAAAAGCTTCAAGGGATCATTGATCAAACCCTTAGGGAAGATCTCATCATGACACTTGGAACAAATTGCCAAGAAGAACTTTTAGGGTAAAATATCAAAAGAATAACCAACAACATATAGAGGTGGCACTAGCAATAAAAGAGGACAACCGAAATATACATAGAGTGGAATTAACAAGGAGATGAGGAGGGCGACACCAACAAAAAATTGTGGAGGGTGACACCAGCAAGGAGAACCAGAAACCCCAAAGAACAACCAAGAAGAGACCTATGACAAGATGGAAAAGACCCTTAGGGGTCAGCGACAATAAGAGTTTGGAGAGATAAGCCCATGATGGCTTAATAAACCAAGAAGAACTATCCTAGAGGGGTCATAGCCACTCAATTAAATAATTAAATAATTTAAACAAATAATATTTTATAACATAAAATATTAATTGTTAAATCATAAAAATCAACAAGAAAAAATAAGTCAAGGTGGCTAACTTTCTTTAGGAAGAAGCAAAGAACAAAACCAAAAACCCACAAAATAATTAAGGGGGGCGTAACTCAATCAAGGGGGGTTTCAAGACAAAGTCAACACGGTAAGTTCTTCTTTAATGGAAAAATGTCCACGTGATTTCCATGACATAACTTATAAGCTTTTATAATCCCAACATACGAGGAAGACCAGATGTGATCATGCCCTTTTTAACTTCTCCTAGGTCTCATGGACCATCCCGGGAGAGAAGAGGGTCACACATTATCTCGACTTGGTACTTAACCAAGAAACACAATAAACCAAAAACCAAAAACCCACACAACAATTAACTATATGAGTGGTTTCTAAAATTTTTATAGACAAATACATAGAAAAATGAAAGTAAGAGAATCATTTTGAAGTCTTTCAAGTAATTAGTACAAGATCTTGCACGTATTGTGTTATTTTCCACTCTTTATCAAACTCAACTGTTAGGTGAGTGATTGTGAGAATTTGTATAACACTTAAAAATGATCGGAGGTCTGTCAATGTTGAGGTATGTCCCTGTACATGGAAAAGGCTAAATTCGACCCTGTCCCTGTATAGGGACATGCCCGAATTTGGCCCTGTCCAAGTAAAACCCAAATTTGTTCATGTCCATGTATAGGGATAGGCCTGATTTTGAGAATGTACGTGTACATGGATGGGGCCGAATTCGACCCTGTCCACCTCCTAAAACAAAAAACATGTAAATAAATGAAATTTTAATTAATTGGGGAATAGGTTAAGAATTAACCAAAACCTGAACATGAAAATATTTAAATATGAAAAAAATGTAACATGTAGAAGATAATCTATATCTTTGTAAATTGTGGAAGGAAATTTTTAAGATAATCTATTGTAACATGTAGAAGATAATCTATATCTCTGTAAATTGTAGAAGGTAATTTTTAAGATAATCTATTGTAACATGTTAAAATTTAAGGGCAAAAAATATAGCTAGCTAAACCAAAAATATTTATTTTAAAATTTCTAAACCTTAGCTACTTGTATGTTACAATCAACAAGACATTAAAGCTCCTGATCATAATATGGTAGCATAAAAACAATAACTGAAAGAACATTAACTTAGCTAAAACAATAAATTAAGAAATTATGCCAATTCCAAAATTTGAAACAAGTTGCACACTAAGAAGCATTCGAGTAATACTAGAGAGGAAATTTGTTATTTAATTGTTCTTGGGACCACTCTTTCAAAATACATGTTATTGGCACAAGAGATAGAGGAATGTAGAAGCGAAATAAAAGTAGCTAAATAGTATTAAGGGGATATTGCAATAGAGAGTGTTTCAAGTCCAACTATTTTTCAAGACTAATATTTAGCCTCCACTTTGTTGAGGAAAATATATGAAATGATCTTACTCAAGCATTTTCAGTTTATGCTTGGCTAAAGAAAAATAGTCAGGAATGTCACCCTAGGTTTATAGCCATCAAAAAATAAAATCCTAACTCACAAGTATCAATTACAAGTGCTTAGGCTAGTCTTTTCACAATTAAAAGCTTGCTGGAAAATTCATGTTAATATGATTATCTGGATATAATAGTTCCTGAAAACAAGTGTAAAGACATAAGTAAGACACCAAGATGATAATCAAGATAGATGAGACATAAAGAAATCCTTTATTTCATTCCAATTCACTAAAGAGTCATTTTCTTTACAAAATATCATACATAAATTTCGGACCAAACTCAAACTTAGACATCCTCAATGGAACATACAAAAGGACCTCTGACATAAAATAAAAACTGAACTCTAAAAGCTAGATCAACTTGCCACAGATTGCTACCCACTCGACTTTGCACAATAGCCTTTGTCAGTCATGAAAACTAAGTCACAAATAGACAAGTCTACACAGACTATAAAGATAGATCAACACCTTTGAAAAACAAGTGTCTGAATGATGTAATTCAACCCTGAATATTGTTGTCTACAATAAGACCCTGCTATCATAAAAAAAAATCAGTCTTGTGATAAATTAAGGAATGAATGAAAACTGAACTATCTCAACATAAAATCAAAGAGAAAACCTTAGTATGCTTCTCCTTCTATCCTCCTCTTGTTCCTCCCCTTTCTTTTTCCTTTAAGAAAATTAGAATTGGTTGGAGTAGTTGAACCAACTCAGTGGTTAAGTTAACTAAAACTCAACCGACTTTTTAGTTAAGGGAGAAAAAGTAATAAATCATAATAAGGGTTTTAAATAAATAATAACTAGTAGGTGGGACCCCTTGTGACTCCCTTTAGCTCATAACAATCATAACATGACTAGTTAGTTAAGAAAAACACCCCTCCTTGTGACTCCCCTCATCACATTAACATTTAAAAATTTAGATCATTGATATTTGAGATTATTTTCAGAAATGCATTACTCATATATCCAAAAATAAAATATGTTGTCCAAAAATTTCTAAAGTCACTTGTCATCAACAATAGATAAAATAAAAAAACTCAAAATCCATATTTCCCTCTCTGAGATGCAATCTTTCCTTGATTGTTGTTGTCACCCTTTGATTTTTCTATGTTTTCCTTTAGCTGCTTTGAGCCTTTAGGCCTAATTTCACTGATCATGTGAGAACTATCATCCGTCAAATGCATCTGGGAAGACATAGATTTATCAGATCCATTGGAGGATGAGGAAGGGGAAGCAGTGGCTTTTCCTTTGTCAAGGGAATGGTGGGCCTCGATTTTCAACATTTTTCTAGCATGAGAGGACTGAACTAGTGAGTGAACAAGTGCAACTTGGACAATGGGGTTAATAGTCAGGGGAGTAGGTAGGGAAAAACTGGGCCAGCCACGATGTTGGGAGACTCTCGGGTGGACAATCTCTTGTCATCCGTTATTTTTGGGAACCTCGGGTTGCAATGAGACATGAAAGGGCATGGGAATACCAGGGGCTTGTGGGGCATGGAAAGTGTTAACTCCCAAAATAGCACCATTATTTTGGTTGGGTTTCATGGTGGATAGCATGGCTATTGATGGTTTCCTCAATTCATTGTTGATTCTTTTAGCTGCAAAATTTTAGATTTTGGTTTGACTTAAGTTTGGATTGTAAATTCTTCTTTTTAAAAATTGTCATTTTTTACTTTCCACAGCTAACTTGTTTTCAAGGGTTTATTGTGCGCTGTGGAAAGTGCCCACTTTCAACAGCTAAGGAGATCGTTTCATCAGTCGGCGCGCTGTTGAAAGTGTCGAATCTTAAAAGGTTCTTAAAATCAGTTCTCAGATGGCGCGCTGTCAAAGATACATGCTTTCAACAGCTAAGGAGGGTCTTCTACAAAGTGGCGCGCTGTGGAAAGTGCATACTTTCCGCAGCTAACATGGGCTTACAAAGAGGCGCGCTAAGGAAAGTCAATATTATCAACAGCTAACAGAGGCTGTACTCCCGGGTTGGAAACATCAAATCAAATCTTTGTTTCCATATCATACATTGTTCACAAAGGATCGTTTATGGTTTTGAGTTGCAAATGGATAAATGATACTTAAACTTGCAGGGAACTTTTCGATCCCTTCCTGAGCTCCAAATTAAGATCTGACAACACCATTGGAAAGCTGAGATTCTCTAGATGTCAATCGACTATTCATATGTGAAAAATGGATTTTTTATGACCGAGAAATTCAATTTTGAAAATCT
>ML792026.1:560465-570967 GCA_009831015.1 Picea engelmannii
TTACTTTTATATACGGTTGGCTGAACTGGTTTCTCCTCAGGGAGCAGTTCAGTAACTACAACCGCTTGACTTAGTAAATGTATTCCCGAACCTGGTTCTGAGAAGGACTTTTATATAATACAAAAACTTGCTTACAAAAAAAATAAAAAAATATGATAAATGATTAATCATATGTATTGATGCTTTATTACTTGAATTAATTGTTGATCACTCCATAAACAATGTGTGAATAATGGTAACTAATAATGAGAATTTATGGATGTAGAAGATTCACCAACCCTCCACCATAGTAACAAATCTAAAACATATTTTCCACAAATGAGAAATGAGTGTGAATCATCGACCTATAATATCACTATGGATATCGACAATGTTGGCCAAATGCAGTAGCAAGGAACGTGTTAAGAAATAGGCAATAGATTTCACAAAGTGTGGGTTATTGTAGAAGTGAAAATCAACTGTGGAGTTCACAAAAAATCACAGGAGGAACATTGAACATATGAGAGCCTATAGATATGGATTTAATACAAATTAATCCTAACATGTAGCATATATTCCAACAAACAATATGGATGGCATTATTTGACATACTCATTAGATACATCGATGCAATTACTATAGAGTTTGCTCAACAGTTGCACAAAATGCCATCGTAATTCGAGGTTTTTAGGTTGGCACAACATTTTAAGATCTTGGAACATTAGAGACATTGGAGGATCATTGGCATTCCATATTACTTAATGAAGTTTCTCCAAAGGATGGATATAAAAGTCCAATCAAGAACATAAGAAGTTGTAGCACACCATGGGTTGAATAAGATATTTGTTTTCGATAAATTATGAAGAATACAACCATATGTCACATGGGACATGTTCATTATCCATCCTGAAGAAAATGTAGCATCAAAACCATGTATTGAAGACTCATCACATGCTTTAGAACATGTGACAACACTAGTAGTTGAAGAATCCATGAATTCTACAGAGCCTATATCAACTATTGCATAAGAAGTAGCAGAGTGTGAAGAAGGAGTGGGAGGATATCTCCTCAATAGATTAGGAACTAGAATCAAATATTTCTAGGGATGCAAAGGAAAATACCTTAGCCCAAGCTAAGGATCCATTTGATATTCTAGATTCCCCATAGCAAGAAGATCGTGCCACCCTATTAGGGGTTCCAATTGTTAAAGGAAAAGAAGAAATCAACAACCTTGTTGATGAAAAGACACTTGTGATACATGAAGAGATTATCTATGTTATTGAGCATATTCCGAAGAGGATAAGGAGATATGGTTTGAATTGGTTGCAAAAGAGGATTCTAACATACATTGTGGCCACAAATTCAGTTAAAGTTTTGATGAGACAGTTGTTGATTTCTCAAGGTGAAGTAGCAATGGAAGCAATAAGAGGAATCAAAAGGTGACAACTTTGTTTTTGTCATTGAGAATAACCAAGTAATTACTTAGTTGGAAGAGAAATTTTCTTTAACCTCAATAGATTTTAATGAAAATTTAGAAGTCCTCGGTAATGAAAATACCAAGATAAAAATTGACCTGGTAAAACAAATTCAAGAAACTACAAAAAAGGATTAAGAAATTGCAAGATTAACAGATGTAAGGAGATTATTGAACAAGCTTACAAAATGTTGTCACATAGACCACTTGCTAGGGTCTATACTTTATACTTAAAAGATCAATGGTACAAATTTAACATTGAATGATACATATCTCTTATGAAGATGGATTTCCAAACCCTTGGAAATTTTGTGAATTGTATTTTGATATCACCCCTAAAAGGAGAAATATCCTTTGCAAACCTTACCTACACAACTAGGCATTGCAACAAATATTGAGGTCACCAAACCCCTATGCTGGGGGTGTGTAAATATGAGCAATTAATTATGGTTTTCAGAATGACACTATGAGGTTCACAACTACAAAATAACATGATCCTAAAGAGATTATAGTAGAATTGAAGATAAGAGTAGAAGGGGCTAGACCAAGAAGTTATGGAAAAATCATATTCACCTAACAGTAGATCCATATGCCTACCCAATTCTGGAGAGAAGACACTTGGAGGTTGCAAAAAACTCATAAACACCTCCATAAATGAGGTACTGAGGAATATAGATTCGAGGTGACAAACACTAACATAGAAGATATTAAATTTGAGCATATTCCGAAGAGGATAAGGAGATATGGTTCGAATAGTTTGCAAAAGAGGATTCTAACACACATTGTGGCCACAAATTGAGTTAAAGTTTTGATGAGACAGTTGTTGATTTCTCAAGGTGAAGTAGCAATGGAAGCAATAAGAAGAATCAAAAGGTGAGAAATTTGTTTTTGTCATCGAGAATAACCAAGTAATCACTTAGATGGAAGATAAATTTTCTTTAACCTCAATAGATTTTAATGAAAATTTAGAAGTCCTCGGTAAAGAAAATACCAAGATAAAAATTGACCTGGTAAACGAAATGCAAGAAACTACAAAAAATGATTAGGAAATTGCAAGATTAATATATGTATGTGAGGAGATTATTGAACAAGCTTAAAAAATGTTGTCACATAGACCACTTGCTAGGGTCTATGCTTTATACTAAAAACATCAATGGCACAAATTTAACATTGAATGATACATATCTCTTATGAATATGGATTTCCAAAACCCTTGGAAATTTTCTGAATTGTATTTTGATGTCACCCCTAAAAGGAGAAATCTCCTTTGTTGGATCATGTTGTCATTGATGCCAATGGTTTGATTATTTGGGAGAATGTTGGATCATATGTCATTGATGTAAATGGTTTGGTTTAATTGATGTCATTGATTGATGTCAAATAATTAATTGATTGATGATTGATGAACAATGAATATGATTCCCTTGATGAGAATGATAGATGTCCAAGTGGAATCCAATTGATAAAGATGGATCATTGATATGATGCCCTTGATAAGAATGATAGATGTCCAAGTGGAAACCAATTGATATGATGCCCTTGATATGAATGTAGAAGAAGATATGAATGTATAAGAAGAGATTAGCAAAAGTTTTGAAACTATTGTCCATCTCAAGACCCAAATTGAAGAAGCCAAAAGAATAGAGGAACTATTGAATATTCAAATAAATGAAAAGGAAGATTCATGTTGCAAATTAGAAGCTGAAATTGTTGACCTTAGAAAGAATGTGGAAAAGTCAAACAAATTCTTGAATAGCTCAAGAATCGTGGATGATATCTTGGAATGTCAAAGACCATCATGTGATAAATCAGGTCTTGGATACAAAGGAGAAGATAAACATATTGAAGCTAGCACCTCAAGGAAGCATGAGGTAAGTCCATCAAAGAAGGAAGACAATGTTGCAAAAATCCATCTACACAAGGCAAAGAAAATTTCAAAAGAACAAAGAAAGGAAGACATCAAGAAGCCATTCTTGGGACACCAAAGCAAAGGTATGAAAGTGTTTTTCATCGGTATTGTTATTCATGTAATGGATATGGTCATAAATCTTTTGAGTGTAGATCTTATGAAAGAAGATATAAGGGAAGAATCTATAACACCATGAGGTGTTGGAGATGTGATCAAGTAGGACACATTGTTGTTCATTGTAACTCCATGAGATTCTACAGTTGTAGTGGATTTGGCCACAAATCCCAGGAGTGCTAGAACACAAGAAGAAAGTCCATGATGAGGAATTCACATAGCATGGATAGAAGAAGGAATGAAGTAAGAAAGGGAGACATATTTGAAAAGATGGATACTCAGAGCTCAAGTTTTGAAGAGAAGGTCATCTACAGAAGTGGGTGAAGAAGACAGAGCATACAGATCGTAATGAAAGATTGAAGAGAAGTTCAAAAGTGTCATTTACTAAGGCACACGCAGGTAAGAGTGGTGACATTCGCATGTACATCCGTGCCGACCTTGAATAGGTCGCGTACACATGCGCTCAGTGATGCAACAGATCATGTGTATGTTGAAAATCCTTGGGAAAAAGGCAATGCACATGGCTTCGAGTTTGATGTGATGGTATAACTCTGTATTCTAGGGTCTGGCATTGTTTATTACAGGTTCTGACATTGTTTGTTGCAGGTTTTCATGGTGAGATAACACAATGGTATAATAAAAATAAATATTGGGTGCATGGCATTAACCCAATAATATGGATTGATGATGATCTACTGGGATTAATCATTTTATGATGATGGTGGTGTACATGGCTGGTATATCTTATGATGTATTATTGGAAGCATATGTTGATATCATGGTGCATGCATTTTTGATATGGATCGGGCTACATGTTGAGACATATGGTTGGATGATTGGCACATGTTTTATGGAGGACTTGGCATACATGTATGGGACTCATCATTTTGTGGTATTGGTGCATAGTAGTACACTCATATATGGTATTAATTGATTTTCACAACATTGGTATTTATTTGATACATGATTGTGGCACTTGGTTCATGATGGAGACGTATCATGAGTGATATGATACATTGTTTGGCATGTTGGTAGATGCACATGGTTGGCATATTGGTGGATGCACATGTTTGGCATAATTGGTAGATGCACATGTTGGCATATTGGTAGATGCACATGTTGGCATATGGTGGATACATTTCATGGATGATATCTTTTGGCACATTGTTGATGTACATGGGTGTTGTTCATGGTGGGAATAGTTTGGTACATGATGCACTTGGTGGATATATTGTTCATGATTCTCTATTTCATTGTTGACATATATTTTGTTTCAAGATGAATGGTATAGCACAAGTTTTATGCATGGACAGGTCCAAGGATCGTCATATGGTAGAATATTGTTCATCTTGCAGAGAAGATAGGGGGAGTCATTCTTCTTCCCATGATTCTAGGAGGAGATATTTATCAGATACATACCTAGAAAAGAGACCTATATTTGAAGAAAGAGCATAGAGGAATAATTCTAGGGGGAGCGATGGTCACAAGGGGAGTATGTTCGATGTATTTTCAGCATTACATTAGATTGATATCCCTTGTTCAAAAGGGGAGAGATTATATAGCGGCAACAAGATAGGGGGAGCAGCCCCAAGAGGAGAATGGACCTTTGCCATTGATGTCAAAGGGGGAGAGATAATCACATTGATGTGATTGATGTCTATTGATGGGAGATATTGATGTGGAGAGATAGTCACATTGACTATTTATGAAGAGCATGCCTTGTCTACATGTTGACATCAATAATTGGTAATTGGAGTTCACATCAATGTTGGTATTGTCATCAATACCAAAGGGGGAGATTGTGATCATGTTGACATTGATGCAAATGGTTTGATTATTTGGGAGATTGTTGGATCATATGTCATTGATGTAAATGGTTTGGTTTGATTGATGTCAAGTAATTGATTGATTGATGATTGATGAACAATGAATATGATTCCCTTGATGAGAATGATAGATGTCCAAGTGGAAACCAATTGATAAAGATGGATCATTGATATGATGCCCTTGATAGGAATGATAGATGTCCAAGTGGAAACCAATTGATATGATGCCCTTGATGAGAATGATATATGTCCAAGTGGAAGCCAATTGATAAAGATAGATCATTGATATGATGCATTGTTGAAGATGGATCAATGAGTTGTCATTGATACATGATGCATAGTTGATATATATGATGCAATGGTGGATTGATATTGTCTTATCATGGTTTATAAGGTGCACAAATGGTGAACTCCAAAGTGGTCCCCTTATGGTGAAATCCCTCACGGGAAGACGCTTTATAGATTGAGTTATCCTAGAAGAATGGTTGGAGGACCCATGCTTGTATGTGGAATAATGAGATGAAGATCAATAAATTTGTTGGTGAAACTATCCTATATGGACAGTTCTTGTCATGCCATTTCCGGTGGTATGTGGAATGCCACATAACTCCTCACAGTTTGAGAGTTATGGCCTTATGAAGTTGGAGGACCCCCATATGAAGGTTTGAAGCCCTCAAAAGGTCAAAGAAGTCAAAGTGCTTGAAAAGAAGAAATCATTATTTAAATGATAAAGTAAAGTGACAAAATCAAGAAAGATTATTTAAATGATAAAATGAAGTGACAAAATCAAGAAGGAATATTTAAATGATAAAGTATTGGAGAACTTTCTATTCATGGAAAGTGGTTAACCCTAAAATAAGGAAAATAGGTTAAGTGACCTAGAAATGGGTTAAGTAACCAAAAATTGGGTTAAGTGACCTAGAAGATGAAAGTATAAATAAGAAGCTAGGATATCTTGTAAAATGCACATTTAGTAAGAATCCCTTTTGTGGATCAATGGAGAGATTCTTATGAATATCTTATGGAGTATTGATGGAGAGCTTCTTGTGAGAGCATCCTATTGGTGTGGATCTCTTGAGCATGATTGAATATCTATTCTAAGGAAGAAAGCGAGAGGAGGATCTCATGGACGCATCAAAGTTTCGGCAATGTTGGAGATCTTGACGACAAAAGTCTCGAATTCACAAAAAACCCTATTTTTTTATGTCCACATAGGCTATCTATGTATAGGGTGCGTGTACACGTAGGCTAGTTGTGTATAGGGTGAGTGTACATGTGGGCTGACCGTGTACAGGGAGCATAGAGTGGATAAAATCATGGAGATTTTTGTTTGAGCTGGTGCCAAGCTCTTGGATGATGAGGCAGGTTCCAGATCTGCATTCTATGGCCTCAGATATATCACTGAGACACTGGTATGGTTACATTATTGTCTTGATGGATGTTATTTTTTGATGTGTTTTGAATGCTTAGGGAATTCTTGGTATGGCTTCTATGATGTGGCTCGTTTTGGTTGATTTGGTTGATGGAGTGAGAAACACTCTTGTGATTCAGTAGTGACATAATTGCTATGGTATACTAGTTATTTATACATGATTGAGATAGCATTCATATTGATTTGTTGTCAAGCATGAGCAAGCTATTGGAGAGCTTCAATGTGTTGTGACTGGCTGTGGGTCAATTTGGATAGTGGAAGACAGAAGAGAAAGTGATTGCAGATTGCAGAGGATATGAGCATGTGAAGAAAAGAAAAACCCTAGTTGCTTAGAATCATACGCTTGTTGCATTATACACTGGCCACATTCACATGTGGGTTGTAGTGAGCCAGGGTGCATGCACACGCAGGCTGCACTACTGACAGTTCATGTACTTGTTGACAGATTGATATTTGTTGAGGCTTGTTGCCTCATCTGAGTTGGTGTTGAGAATGTAAGTTGAGTCTTGCATATAGATCTGGTGCTCTTGTACAATTGTACTCTATTCATTTGTTGTTGATAAACCCAAAGGATTGTAGTCCGTAATAAAAATAAAATTGTACATACATCTTGTGTTCTTTGTGTTCATTGTGGTGATGACTTGTTAATGATATATTTTTGATATATGTTGCTGATATGTGCTCACATCTAACGGGTTATAAATGACAACAATGGGTAATGAATAAATGTTGAATGCTAATTGATGAGTTTTTGTGCAAGAGGGAAGTTTTGAGAAAAGGAGTCCCACACTCATTCACCCCCCCCCTCTAAGTGTGGTAGGTGTGTCCAACAATTGGTATCAGAGAAGGCCTTCACTACAAGCCTTAACAAGCTTGAAGGAGATCCATAGACACACAAATGGATGATGAAGTTCCAATCCTTGATGAGGAAAACTGTTATACTTGGAGAATAGAGATGAGAGTGTATTTGAAGACAATGGGAGCAGCTATTTGGAAGGCAACCATTGGTGGATATGTTCCCTTGAAGAACAAGTCAAAGTTTGCATCTCAAAAGGAAGGAAAGAAGAATGATGCATTGGCTCTCATGACAATTCTTTATGGACTCTCAAGCCCTATCAAAGAGAGCATGGGACAATGCACTTCTGCCAAGGATCTATGACTAAAGCTAGAGGAGACATATAAAATAAAGGAAGAGGAAGAAGTAATTTAAGACCACTCCATCAAGATCATGAAAGGTAAAGAATCATCAAAAACTCTTGAATGCATTATTTCTAAATGTGATTTTGAAAACATTTCAAGTTAAGATAAAGAATCAAGTGATAATAGCACAAAGGAAAATCTTGAAGATGAAGGCAAAGCATTATGTGTTGATGTTGGCAAAAAGAAAAAAAGTGAAGATACTTCAAATGAAGGTAAAGAACCCTCAAAAGCCATTGATTGCAACGATGATGATGAATTTTTCTCTACAAGTGAAGAAGAAGATGTAGAAATAGTTTGTGTAAAGTTTGATGGTATTTATCCCATGAAAAGAGTAGAAGGAAATCTATTAAAACTTCAAAAGGAAATTGAAGAGGGTTTATATAGATATAGAAGTGATCATTATTATATAGACTATAACTATCTTTTGAATAACACTAAGAAGTTTCTTAGGAGAAGTCTAAGGCACATCTTGAAGTTAAAAGAAATGATCAAGGAACAAGAAGAGAACAATAAGACTCTATTAGAAGAAAAGGAAGAAGATATCACAAGACTAAAAGATGGAAAAGAATATATGAATGTATAAGAAGAGATTAGCAAAAATTTTGAAACTATTGTCCATCTCAAGACCCAAATTGAAGAAGCCAAATAAATAGAGGAACTATTGAAGATTCAAATAAATGAAAAGGAAGATTCATGTTGCAAATTAGAAGCTGAAATTGTTAACCTTAGAAAGAAGGTGGAAAATTCAAACAAATTCTTGATTAGCTCAAGAATCTTGGATGAGATCTTGGAATGTTAAAGACCATCATGTGATAAATCATGTCTTGGATACAAAGGAGAAGATAAACATGTTGAAGCTAGCACCTCAAGGAAGCATGAAGTAAGTCCATCAAAGAAGGAAGACAATGTTGCAAAACAACCATCTACACAAGGCAAAGAAAATTTCAAAAGAACAAAGCAAGGAAGACATCAAGTAGCCATTCTTGGGACACCAAAGCAAAGGTATGAAAGTGTTTTTCATGGGTATTGTTATTCATGTAATGGATATGGTCACAAATCATTTGAGTGTAGATCTTATGAAAGAATATATAATGGAAGAATATATAACACCATGAGGTGTTGGAGATGTGATTAAGTAGGACACATTGTTGTTCATTGTAACTCCATGAGATGCTACACCTGTAGTGGATTTGGCCACAAATCCCAGGAGTGTTGGAACACAAGAAGAAATTTCATGATGAGGACTTCACATAGAATGGATAGAAGAAGGAATGAAGTAAGAAAGGGAGACATCTTTGAAAAGATGGATACTCAGAGCTCAAGTTTTGAAGAGAAGGGTCATCTACAGAAGTGGGTGAAGAAGACAAAGCAGCCAGATTATAATGAAAGATTGAAGGGAAGTTCAAAAGTTTCATTTACTAAGGCACACATAGGTAACAATGGTGACAGTCGCGTGTACACGTGTGCTGACCTTGAATAGGTCATGTACACACATGCTCAATTGTGCAGCAGACCATGTGTATGTTGAAAAGACTTGGGAAAAAGGCAATGCACATGGCTTGGAGTTTGATGTGATGGTATAAGTCTATATTCCAAGGTATGACATTGTTTATTGCAGGTTTTGACACTATTTGTTGTAGGTTTTCATGGTGAGATCACACAATGGTATAATAAAAATAAATATTGGGTGCATGGCACTAAACCAAGAGTATGGATTGATGTTGATCTAATGGGATTAATCATTTTGTGATGATGGTGGTGTACATGGCCGATATATCTTATGATGTATTATTGGAAGCATATGTTGATATCATGGTGCATGCATTTTTCATATGGATCGAGCTACATGTTGAGACATACAGTTGTATAATTGGCACATGTTTTATGGAGGACTTGGAATACATGTATGGGACTCATCATTTTGTGGTATTGGTGCATAGTAGTACACTCATATATGGTATTACTTGATTTTCACAACATTGGTATTTATTTGATACATGATTGTGGCACTTGGTTCATGATGGAGACATATCATGAGTGATATGATACATTGTTTGGCATGTTGGTAGATGCACATGGTTGGCTTATTGGTGGATGCACGTGTTTGGCATAATTGGTAGATGCACATTGTTGGTCACTATAATTGCTTAATTAATTTCAAACAACCAAGTGAAACATAAATTATCAACCCAGGGAAGTCTTTTGTTTCAAAGATATCCACGCACTATATATGCTCAATTCCAAAAGCACTTAGTGTTGTAGTAAAGAAAATCATTCTATCTATACTTGCTGGAGTAGACTGAAGCTCTGAATTAAATCACAGGAAAGCAATCTCCCTATTGCAATTCAATTTAAGAATCCTGGATTACATTTTAAAATAACATTGCATTGGGAAAGAACAACCTGTCTTGCAATCAGAGAACATGACCCTTACTCTCAAACAAAGATTCAGTACTAACACTCTTTCATGAAGACAATAATGCAGAAAACAATAAACTCTATCTAACAGAGGACAAAGCACTTAGTTCCTTTCTATCTAAGCAGGAGCCTTGGGCCTTACTTCTGTTT
>ML792026.1:603609-614084 GCA_009831015.1 Picea engelmannii
TTTTATATCTTCCTTATGGATTTCTTTAGATGAAAACCACCTACAAATGTTACGAGAACAAAATATGTTTCAACAAAGACAATATTGTATACATGAATATTACAAGTAAAACACATGTCATCAACAACTTCTACAACATTTTTGTTACATATAAATAATAATATGTAATTCATCTGTCGTTATTTACCTCATGTATTTTCCAAGGTCATATATAACTTGTTTTACGTTGTTGTCAAAGCTATAGGGAAAAGATAGAGGTAGCACATACTGTAACAAAACAATGGCACATTAATAAATTTCCAATTTCATATTAACAATATATTTACAAAATTTAAAAATATTAACAATGGTAAAGAGGAGAGTGGGATAAAACCATGAAGAATGACACCACACCTATGGAAGTTGGAATATAACAGATCAAATCGTCAATGTAAGTCAATCTTCATCATCCTACGCAATATATTACATTTTTTAATTGTGTTGAATTCTCATGTCTACTGTGTATAATCTAACAATTGTTGTGTTAATTTCATTTATGTAACATATAGTTGGTTGTCAAGGCATTGATCTACTTCCACGAGGAATGAAATGTTTCCCCAAACAATTCATTAGGTTGCCCTACTATGACCAACTATAAATAACTCATTTGTTCGACACAATGCATATTGGAAAGAACATAACATAAATGTTGTGGAGAATCTTAGATGGAAGGCGTGACAAAGAAAAAATTTCTAAAATTTGTAGTGACATTCAAGAAGCCAATCATGCAATGCTAAATATTATTGATTTAAATAGGACTAATGGAGTCGATCCAAATAGCCTCCCATGGTTATTTAAAGAAGATGAAAGAAATGTTGTAAAAGAGCTCATTCAAAAAATTAGATTTCCAATAGTTAATCAAACACCTCATTTCCTAAACTTCTTGAACAACGAGATCTCATCCTAGGACCACAAACTGGACATGCAAATTTACCCTTTGTTTAGAAGATACACATCAATGGCAGCATTAGTTATATAACAAGAAATTATTTTAAAAACAAACATTATAATATCATCAACATCTAACTTATTTAAGTGCAATAATGTGTTACATACCACAAAAATGTGTTAGTCCTGGTGCATCGTGAATTGTCCATGTAAGAATCCCATGGAATTGAAATCCTCTTTGACCTATTGGTCTAGAGATGTCATACATAGTGATGTCGTTGTTACACATTATTTTGGTCACTCTATTGATGTCTCTACAAGTTATGTGTCCAGGCTCTCATGAAGACCTTTTTCCTGAGAAAAGTGACTATTGTCTTCTTTTAAAAAGCATATTTTTAAGAGGATTTCGCAGACTACCTATGTTATAGGGTGTGAAAATCATTCATTCTCGAAGGCAACCCTATAATTGGAGTGTGAACTGTTCGCAGTATGCTCTATAGGTAGGGTGCAAACCTGTTTCAAATCTTGGAAAAGAGAAGAGTTTAAGAAAGTTCTAGAAGGGAATCTTCTAGAAAATAAGGTGGAATTCGCATGGTTGGCATCCTACTGAATTCTTAGATTTAGTGGGATCATCCTCATCCCTTTAACCATCTCTCCTTCTCCTATATAATGAAAGGTTTCTCAAGGAAGAGGTTAAGAAAGGTTGATTGGAGAATTGATGAAAGAATTGTGTGAAGAACCATGTTTGGATTGAAGCTTGAAGACTCTATTTGTCTATCAAGTTGTACTGGATCTTCTTCATGCAAGTGTAGAGAAAGTGTGTGTGTTGGAACCAATGACCACTAAAAGGAAGCTTATGACATCAAGGTGATCTGGTTGTATCTTCTACATTCATCTAATATAATACAACGACATGTCCCCTTCCCATAAAATCACTCTTATTTTATTGCATAACTCCTTGATCATATGCATAGGTTGAAATTGAATATACTTTTCTATCTTCACTTTGGTTGGTTTGTGTTGTCCTGGACTTGATCTCACAAGAGCACCGGAGTGAAGTAGGAACAACAGAGACCTAAGGAAGCGATATAAAGGTATGCCACTCATTCCTTCTTGGTAGTAGATTCAATGACTACAACTTAGAGAAAGAGTCATGTCTTGTCCTGTTTTGTTCTAGATCTAGGTGGAGCTAGGGAAATCTGATAATGTCTGCATCTACTGATTTATCCAATAACAAAATTGGCAACTCCGGTGGGGATACAACTCATTTTTGTGGTTTTTTGTTGGCCATTTTCTCTTGGTCTACTTCTTTCATTGCCAACCAGTCTCCGAGTCTGAAGGAGACCCTTATAGACTCTCTAGACCTAGAAGTTCACTCAAAAGTTTTTTCCTTTTTCCAAATTTTTCTTGATTACAAACCTTCTCGCACTGTACCTTTCTATGGCCTGCGAGAATCACTGAAATTTGCACTCTAGTGTTCAGTTTAGTGCGACCTTCTCACACCCTGCCTATGTCTAGGCTGTAAGAATCCCTAATTCTCGCATTGTACCCCACTACCAGACTGCAAACTCACCTATAAAAACTTTGGATTAGGTATTTTTGTGTCTTCATATGCCTAGATTTGTTTGTTTATCTGGGAAGAACTTATTTTTCCAGTGATTGACTATTTCTTGACTTCAAATCTTGTGAATGATTAGTTTTCGAAAATTGAAAACTCTTCTTGATCATTTTTTCTCAATTTTTACCTCTTTACCTTTTCTTAACAAGGGTATAATCTCTGATTCTAAAATCCGAGTGCTTGTTTGGTTGAGAGGATTTGATTGGATTAAAAGTTGGGATTAATTGTTCTTTTTGATTGCTTACTACTTGGAAAATTGTTGTCCATGTGCATTTGAAGAGACTAGTCTTGTCAGTTTGTTATTTTTATCTTCATTGAAATATGGATTTGGGTGTTTGTTGAGTATTTCATTTTCATTGGTTGCTTACTTTTTCTTTGTTCCGTCCCTATTGCTTGGTTTCTAATAAAAAATTAAATATTTTTTTTTCTCTTTTCTTTTTTAAGAAATCATTTATTTGAAAAATATTGGCATTCAAATATTGAAAGAGAACGAATAGGGAATTTGCATTGTTCATGATTGTTTGATATTACATTTCAAGGAAGATCATACATCATAGTTTGCATTGTTCCAGAAAACTCCTCTTTCCCTCCTATAGATAGAATTCATCGAACGAAAATTTGTATCATTCATCCCTATTTACGCATTGTTGGGTCAGAGTCTTACACAACATTGGTTTCATTTCCATTTCCTTTTTGCGTAACAAAAGCCTTTAATAATATTACGCAACTTTAAAATTCAACTAGCAAATTTTCTAGGGCTCTTTTGCACCAACATTAGCTAGGCTAGAGCTTTGGAATAGGCAGTGAGACACACTCTCCAAAGAACAAAACACACAATAGTATCTTGTGATTAGAGTGTCAAATTCCATTTGCAACATTTTGTCCTGGGAATCCCTTCTCACACAAGGGTCAAACTTGAGGTTGCATTGAGATTGACAGAGTTACTCACCCTGCTTTGTTGATCTCGGTGTAGAGATTGCACGTATTACGGGGGTCACTTGAAGGTATACCCACAATGATGAGTGGAAGCCTCTCAAGTTGATTTTGGGCTAGATTCCCTGCCCTTGCGTGTGGATTAGACTGTCGATTGTTTCCCCAAGCATCATTGTTATTTGTGGTAACCTTAGTAGCCTATATTCTTAGGGTCTTACACAAGGTTACTGTGAAGGGGTAACTCTTCACGGTACCTGAAATCGACGTTGACCAGACTCACTCGGGCTCCTTGGAGGGTATACCCAAGATTATGTGTGGGAGCTTGCACCAGGGTGTAAGTCTGTTAAGAAGGTCGTCAACGTAAATTTTCCACCCTAGCCTAGCCCCTTCTTGTCTCATCGTCACGAAGTTGGATTTCATCACCAACTAGTGACTTCGGAATTGGAAGGTCTTGTTTGCTTGGTTTTTCTTCCAAGATTTTACTAGCACGTGTTGTTTGTTTACCCAAGTTGGCCATAGAATTTCTTTCATAATATTTTAACTAAATCACAATTGACCCTCCACATCGTTCACGTAGAATGCAAGGCCTGCCTCCAGAAGATCTGGAAGGTTCTCAACCCTTTCCTACCAACTCATCGGAGGGCTCTCCTCAACAGAGTGAAGTCCAAGACGTTTCCATTCCACAAGTGGAAAGAACTAACTCTTTAGAATGGTTCTGAATTACCAATTCTTGAGAGGACTTCCAACTTCCTCCTCACTCTGTCAGATGTATTGTTTGAGTGAATTCTTCCAGAGAAATAGTTGTTGAGTCTTCTAGATTACCAATCGGACCTTTCACAGGACCTGAGGGTCAAGATCCTTTTTGGACTACTGGCATTTTTAGAAGGGATCTCTTTGGCTTAGGAGCAGGCATTGATATCACTGTCACACCTGAGCTACCCGAAACATCTGATCCAGATGCAATACCTTTTACTACGACCTATTATTTTCCTAGTTTAGACGCTCCGCTAGCCGACCACAACTTGACTATCCCCCTACAAACGGACCATTACACAATGGTCCCAAATACTACACGTCCTCACACCGGGATTACGGTGGCTAGCCAAGCTCCCATTGGCACGCCACTTTTGCCTAGATTCACCCCAACACTTCCCCCCCGGATATCATGCATTGAATGTTTCTATTCCCACTCCTACACAAATCCCATCCGGGACTCCTAACATTTCCACTCCTTCTGGGCACCATCTCGTTCCTGGTTTCATTCTAACACTTCCTCAATCCCCTTTAATATGACCTCTTCCATCCTCTATCGGAGGCACCGACCCTAGTGGCACCATCTCATATTTCACACCTAATTACTAGATTCCTGTCGGTGGACAATTTCACTAAGAAGGCCAAACCCAATCCCCTTTTGCAGGACAAATCCCAATTGGGATGCAACCCCCAATTGGAGGGAAACCCCCAGCTACCCCACCCTATGGACAAAACATACCTCCATCCTTGGCCCAGTATTGGAACTATCTTATCCAAAATAGTCCTCACTCGACTGGGGGGTAACAGCCTCAAGTTAGCTCTTTCCTACCCCCTAATACAGGCCAACCATAACCAGGTCAGTCCAATCCTATTTGGGGCTTGAATGCTCAACCCCACACCCCTGTTCAAGGGAACATCCCTCACCAATACAACCCTATAAATTATTTGCCTCCACACCAACAACCGAATCTGCCCGGATCTTTGCATTATATGCCAACTACTTATGCTCCTACTGGTCTACCAATGAGACTCCCTCCCCAAAGTCACCAGTACCCACACGTGAATAGACAATTACCATTCTTAGCCACCTTGGACCTCCCTGATCTGTTGAGAATTTTAAATGATCCAATCCATCACTCTCCTCAATGGCCTGCGATACCGTCCAAACTACCATCCAACATCCCTAAATTCGATGGTAAACTAGGAGAGGACACAAACAATCATGTAATGACTTTTCACCTTTGGTGTTCATCCAACTCTTTGATGGATGACTCTATTCGTTTACGCCTTTTTCAGTGTGCTCTCACAGGTTCCACCACGAAGTGGTATATAGAATTACCATGAGGCTTCTTCACCGACTTCAACACCCTCTCTATGGATTTCCTCACCCACTACCAGTTACCGATCCGCTATGAAACAAGAACTAAAATTTTGAGTTCTTTCAAACAAACCAAAGCCACTCATATCTCTGATCACATTGATGAGTGGCGATGGAGATGATGTCTCATCAAACTTGAACTTCTCGATCAGTTGCTATCAAAGTGGTTCACAAAATCATTTGTGAATGACATCGCTTGTGACATCGCCATGGGTGGATTTGTCATAGAAGAATAGGTGATCAGCCATGCTCAATACCTCAACCTTGTTTACTCACAAACAAGTACTCTTTACGACTTACTACCTGACGCACCTCGTCCTTCTACTTCCGCTACTTCAACTACTCCTATTGCTTCTCATGCAGTTGACGGTGTGATTGGCACCTTCCATGCCCAACCCCATTCCGTCCAAGCCTGTAGCAACAACCCCAAATCCATTGTTTCTAATGTTCAAAATGCTTCGTCTCCTACCCCTCCCACCAGCAAGACTTCTGAGGTGAACTCTGTTCAATCTACCCCTGCCGGAAAAAATAAATACAAAAAAGGGAAGAGTAAGAACAAGGAGGATAAAAATAATCCACAATATGAGAAGATAAAAACACAACCTATTGACGATAAGGATAAGTGTAAAGCCCGATACCCTTGTCTTATCTATGGTGATGATCACTACACTAAGGATTGCCTAAGACGAGCCGAGGTTACTAAGTTCCTTCAAGGGACCCCGAAACCGCCTGCTCCAACCATGTTGTCACAACCCTTCCCTTCTCAACAATAGGCCCAATTGGTCATTCATAACCAACCTTCCCCCTCCACTACATCCTATGTCTTAATGTGTACAGGTGATTCAAAGAAGAATGACATCACACTTACCACTCGAGCCAAAGATTATTCTTCCTCCAAAGAGAAGGTTGACGAAATACCTCCTTCGTTGGTCCAACCATCTCCCACGACTCCACCTACCAACGGTCCTCTTCATCTCGAATGACCAAGCCTAGATATAGTTATTCGCCCTCCCCAAAAGGGTGTTGTTCAAAAATCTGCTTTCAATCCTCACACACGTGCTGCCCAGAACTACAATATTGTTGAATATCTAGCCCAAGCACCGTCCATGATGTCATTCCTCAAATTCCTTCAGATTTGTCCTATACAATGGAAGGCTCTGTTGAAAGATATTGGTGGAATCGACCCTACCAATACAAATTTAATAATTTTTGACTTAGAAGATCACATTCCAAGGTTACCCCCTCAACTCACATTCCAAATACAAGTTATTGTCTCCGACAAGAACATTTGTAGAACAATTATTGATGAGGGTGCCTCGACGTGTGTCATGTCTATTACCCGCTGGAAAGCCATCGACTCTCCTCCTTTAACTGAATCCCACAACACGCTCAAAGCCTTCAATGGCTCTGGTTTTAAGCCTTTGTGGTCCTCCCTTCATTGCCTATTACGTTAGAAGGAAAAATGGTCAACGTTGAAGTGGAGGTCTTTGACGCTCCTCTCGATTACAACCTTCTACTTGGCCGTAGCTGGATCAATTCCATGCATGCAGTTGTGTCCACTCTTTTTCGTGTCGTACGTTTCCCACATCAAGGAAAATTAATTACAGTGGACCAATTATCCTTCTTTCACTCTAATGCATGTACCGACAACGCATCTTTCATTGCAAAAACACCCCCTGGATATGAGAATGTCAGTGTCGGTCTTTTTAAAGATTCCTCTTTGATGGGTACTTTTCCCATTCCACCACCCGATGTTCCACATCCATTCATTGCCTTGATCAATATGATTTCCACCTCTGTTAGAGAAACCCCTGCGTCTTACGACCCGTGGATAGTACCCAACCCCAACGATCATCTTCATTATGGCAACCAAATGCTTTTGAGTCCGGTCAAATCTACTTATCAAGACATTCAATAGGAAACCCCTTCTACCCATTTCTCTTGGTGATTTATCTCTGGATCCATTCCCCGTCAGTTTTCCTACGGATGAGATGATTATGTTTGTTATGTCCATGGAAGATACCCCTTGGGACGATGGACATCATCGTTCCATCCTCTTCCTGGAACAACACACCATTGAGAGTTACCAACGGATCTCAACCCCATCGACCGTTGTCATCATTTCTACTGTTTCCAAGTCTACACACGATATGTTCTACGAAGGGAACTTAAGTAATATCTCACCCACCATCCCCCTTGACATATCCATAAAACTTGGAGTTGTCGAAAATGTGCATATCAGAGCTTCGGATTCCCATGATGAAGTTGTCACCTACAAGTCTCTTTTCCAAGAATTTTGTGATGTCTTCGCATGGAGCTATGAATAAATGTCAGGTATTGACCCCGACATTGTTGTACATGAGATTAAGACATACCCAGGAACTAAACCTATCTGGCAACGACTTCGTCCAGTCCACCCACGTAAAGAAGCCGTTATCAAGCTTGAAGTTGAGAAACTTCTCAAAGTTGGATTTATTTACCCTATGGCTCTAACTGAATGGGTTTCCAATCTTGTTCTGGTTAACAAGAAACAAGGTACGATCCACGTGTGCATTGATTATAGAGACATTAATAAATCTTTTCCTAAAGACAACTTTCCTACCCCCTTCGTTGACCAGATCATCGACAATTATACTAGAAGTGAAATCTTCTCTATGATGGATGGTTTCTCCGGATATAATCAAATCAATATCATACCCGCAGACCAACACAAGATCGCTTTTATTTGTCCTTGGGGCACTTTCGCCTACCAGAAACTTCCATTTGGTTTAAAGAATGTTGGCGCAACTTTTCAACGTGCTATGTCTTATGCCTTTCATGATATAAAGCACATTGTGCATCCATATCTTGATGACTTACCAGCTCATTCCATGCACTGTGTAGATCATCCAACACACCTCCGCGCCATTTTCCTTCATTGTTGGCTTTACCATATACGCTTGAATCCCCACAAATTTGTTTTTTGTGTAGAATCTGGCTGACTTCTAGGATTTATTGTTTGACGTCAAGGGATCAGGGTAGATCCTTTGAAGTTCGAGGAAATTCTCAATCTCCCTCCTCCTTCCTCACTTCACCAGCTACAAAGTTTGCAAGGGAAGGCAAACTTTCTATGTCATTTTATCCCAAACTATGTTGAGTTAACTCTTGGTTTTACTCGAATGCTCAAGAAAGGTTCTAAATTTGTATGGGATACCACTACCAACAAAGCTTTTAACGCTTTAAAACTGACCTTAACCCATACCCCACTAATTTTCCCACCTGATTACAGTCAAGATTATTTCCTATATCTCACATCCGGGGGGGATAAATCGGTAGGTGCGGACACTAATTGATCTCCCTAGATCCACCTAGATCTAGAACAAAACACACTAGAACATGATGCTTTCCTTAAGTTTTAACTATTGAATTTACTAACTAAAGAGGGATAGGTGATGTATTGTTTAAATGTCGCTTCCTCTTGCCATCTCCATCGTAGCTTCTCTCCAACACTCATACAATGATGATCCTACAAAAGAACACAACCAACCAAAGTGATAGTAATAGCATAAACTCAATATAAACCTATGTATGTGATCAAGGAATTATACAATAAAACACAACAAGCTTTATAGGAAAGAATCATATTGTTGTATCGTATTAAATGTGAAAGAGAGATTACAACCATGACCTTGATGTCATAAGGTCCCTTCCAATTGTCCTTCATTCCCCATACATTTCCACTCCAAGAATTCTGAGAGCATAGATCTGATAATATTCACAATCTATCTTGACAAAATGGCTCATCTAGCCAAGCTAACAATCTCCAAAGCTCAATCTAATCCAAGCTAATCTCATCCAAGCCAACTTTCTCCATGAGAGCTCCTCTCCTTTTATAAGTTGAAAAGGATAAGGTGAGGAGGTTAGGATGATCCCACAAAATCATGAAAGTGAGTAAGATTCAAACCATTCAGATGCCACCTCACAATGGAAGTTTCTTCTTTTAGAAGCATCGAGAAGATGCTCGTTTTTCCCACATATGAGCAGTTTTCCACCTTGCTTATAGAGCAACCTGTGAACCTCTTGCAACCCATCTATGGTGAATCTTGCGATAATCAGGCATCCTCGCACCCTAACCATAGTACAGCATGCAAAAATCATTTTTAATAGGGTTTTTACAAAGGAGAATGCAACTTCTTTTCTCAGGAAAAGTTCTTCTCTCTTCTTTCTTCAGGAACTTAGGCCACTGACCCCTCTTAAGACAAAAGATAGGTTTACATCATTAACGGTCATAGGTATGATGAAAATAATAGTCATAGGGATGACGAAAATAATGTGTAATAGAGAGCCCCCCAAAGTTTGAATTTAGAACAAAGTGATAGCTGAAATACTTTGTCGAGTGTGTGTAGGGAACAAGGAACAGTCGGTCGAAAACCTGCCAACAAACAAGGAAATATAGTACAATAATACATCATCACTAAGGTAGGCATTCCCATACTTAGAATACAAATGACTTAGAGCATAAATTCTGACATGTGAAGATCCATGTCAAGTAAGATAGGTCATGGCCACCAAACATACACTTTGGATCCATGCCGATATGACTCAAATCTTAGCATAGCCACCAAAAATACACTATGGATCTATGTGTTAAAGACTCAAATTTGAACATACCCACTAGACATACAATGTGGATCTATGCAACAGTACAAATTGAATATACTCCAACACAACCTGAATCTATCAAAAAATATCCAGGGTCTTCATCTCCACCACTCTATAGTATGAATCTAACCATGTGAATACATGTGTCGAAGTCGAACATGGTAGAAACCACTTGATTACCGGTCATTAGTGTATACCGTTAACAAGTGCGAGGGAAATCACCAT